>DWEI01006048.1:0-10368 GCA_018245875.1 Mysoria ambigua | reverse complement strand
TAGTAGTGGTTCGGAGTCTGGATATGTGCCCGATGCATGGCAATAGGCTCACCACCTATTGTATAGTGGGACGTAAATGTAACCGGTCGAACATGGGAGCGTTCTGCATTCCTCTGCCTATATATTCGGGGATTATAGGCTTGAAGTTACGTAATGATTTTATCATCATCATCATCAAAAACAACAACAGCAGAGACCTGTGTCCAGCAGTCCGCTGTAGTTCACTGCGGGACACAGGTCTCCCGTAAGGAGAATGGTCTCAAAGCTTTAGGTCTCTCTTAAGTAATTCCAAGCAACAAAACTGGTATTTTGTTGCTTAAATTGGTATAAATTTAAATATTGTAACGTTCCATTCAGTACAACCGAGTGTCCGTGAAATGGCCCATACAATTCGGGCTCGCTCAAACGTCCGAAGGGGCTGTAAATTTTTCTCTGAAGTATGGTTGAGATATTTTATGGAACGCTAAGAAAGTAGAAAAGGCGACAACAACTCATGTAGGTCACACGTAAACTGTTTTCATTGTGCGGCCTACAGTTTTTGGGTTTTCTATGAATGTTTACTTTCGCCAGACCTCGTAATTGTAAAGATGTAATCAAAAGAACATTTAAATAACTATAGGTACAGTACCTATAGTTATTTAAATGTTCTTTTGATTGTTCTTTTGATAGTTTTCTACGCTATACCTACATAAAGTAGATACTCTAGAAATAGCCACTTGACATAATTTTCATAATATGTATAACTTTCTAATAATATGTATATATCTAGGTAAAAATGGTAAGTCCGTCAAACGGAAAAAAATATTACTATATTTTTTCATGCAATGCAAAGTAGCCTTAAAATCCAATTTTGCGCAGTATAATGACAATGAAGTTAGAAGCGTTCCCTCCAAAAAGCGACACTCCGGCGCGAAATAAAAATGCTAATCCGCCTTTGATCTCGAAAGTAATTACAAAAAAAAGGAGAAAAAAACATATCGCTTCACACTACACTGCTTTACTATAATCGTATGCGTTACCGAACTCAATTTTGCATCGTAAACGAGTCGCCCGCTCTAGGTACACGTTCCACCGTGAGCGAATATTAGTATTAATTAATAGAATTAATAGGATTAATAGAGATAATTAATAGAATTAATAGAATTAATAGAATTTAAAGTTTTTTCCTGTTTTATAAAAATATCGAGAATGAAATTTATATCTGTTTGATAGTGCCAAACGATATTTAAACGGACAATGCTGTGTACTCTTAGAATGCTCTAAGTGCCGCTAAGACATGTAATAACTACATTGACGATTATTTAATACGTTTTAATTATAAGATCTTAATTGTCATAATGTCATTGTAGCATGTTTCAACTAGTTATATTCGAAGATGTTGAAGTTTGGAATCATTTTGCAATTAATTATAGCATCCCGCCAGATTCCTTACTGTGGGCAGACAGTAGTCGATGCCATATATACATAAATATTATTTTATATATCCATTATCACCATATACGCCAACTAGTTTCGGAGGCGACTGATCTCACCATCATACCAGTATCATCATACCAGTATCAGACCAGTTTTATATAAAAAACTATGAAGCCGTACATCCAAAAAACATTGACATATTTCACGTTTGTAAGTTACTTCTTAAGTAGCTATTGCAACTGTCTTCATTTTTATTTTCCATTGATATAAATGCATCAATAAATACTATTTATTGATGCATTTATAACAAAATATATTATAACAAAATATTTTAGTTTCATTTTAAAAATAATACTGCTTTAAACGTGACTTTTACAGCTTTATGCAGTCTTGTGTATAATAGCTGATATTACGGATAACGTGAAACTGTCGAAAGTGGAAATTCTCGATCAATATACGAGTGCATTCACGTAAAATTCCTTGAGTGTGAAACGCTTAGATTGCACGACCTTACGTTTTGTATTAATCTCGCAACCTTCCCTATCTCGTTACAGCAGCGATCCGACAAGCACTGTGTAGATTTTAGCGAAAACACGTAAAAATATCGAAAGCGAAATTCGCTGCTGAGTTTTCAGGTGTTCAGTTGATTACCATATTCGTGTACTAAGAGCAAAGGCATTACGTACCTGCATTAATATTAATGGTTTTATTATATTGCTCCCGTGGGTGCCGAACGCTCTATCTGCGTGTAAAATAGCCATATGAAACGTAATAATAAGATATGGAATCGTACACTTACAATACAATTGCTGAGGTACCTCGTTTGAATATGTTTTCTGAATCTAATAGCACACGATTATGGTCTTTATTCATTGTACTGGGAGACGCCACTGTTGTACTGATTGTATTATGGTAGATTTTATAACAAATTAACTACCTATATATCAGAGTTAAATAAAATTACCAGTTCATGGTTAAGTTGGTTATTTTGACGTTAAATTATTTCAATATTAATTACGGTTTTAATTATTATTAAATAAAAAAAATATGCAACGTTATATTACGCCTGTATTTTCTCGATGAGGAAGGCAGAGGGGAGGATTACATTCCTATAATTATGTTATACGTCTCCCATAAGGAGTATGCCCATTGCCATACATCGGGCATAGTTCCGTACTACTAGCAAACACTGGGAAATTAAAGTAAGAAAAACAGAGAAGGTAATGCTTTTCACCGACCCGAGGAAATGCTCCAGGACAATAAATAATCATTATTTTACTACATCATAATGTTGTTTATAAAATTAGAAACTTTTGTACAACTTGTAACTTTTTCTGCGAATTCTTTATTGACTTTACTTATTAACGAATAACGCGTAGAAATTGTGCAGGAGACGTCAACGCATGATCGGAATATAGAAAGTGGTGTCCCTATTCACACGATACCACGTGTAGTTTATGGGTTTTTGTCCATTCTGTTAATGAGCTCATAGATACGAAACCGCAGAACGATGACACAACATTTCCAAATAAAAATCCCAATTATACCTTTCTTTGCTCATTCAATATACAATTTAGGCAATGTTGCGTATTAACCGATAATTGAGGTAGCCGGATCGTAATTAAATGTCTGATTCGATTCGGATAGCCGTAAAATCGGTCTCATACAGCTATTAGCAGAATCAAGGTAAACAAATACATATATACGTAGGTTAACCCTAATAGTTTATTTAGGAAGATTTGAAGATACCCGTTTAGGGATACGTTGGGCCGAGTGAATTGATTGACTTAATTTGAATAGACGGTATTTAGGTTCATGTACATATATTTAAAGGGGTTAAATTTATTGCGTGACTACGTAATAAGCGTTTGAATGGATGAGCAAGTTTACGATGTTTTTATACTGAACTTTTGAGTGATTTTACTTAACGATTTGTAACTTGGATTGAAAATATTATGGTATAGATCATGTTAATTGAAATATTTATTTATATTAATTGCTATATATGTATAAATAAAATGTAGAACATATAAACTTCCATAAGGCAAATCGGAGTACAATGAAACGAGTATATGTATGTATGTATGTATGTTGGTTCTGCCGGAAAATTGTTTAAAGGTTAATTATTTATAAATGTAAGAAACAAAAGAATGCCGAATAGCTGTTTGAAAATGTAACCCAATGTAATAGTTTAAATATTCAATAATGCCATAAGTTGCTTTACAGAACCGGGTTACTATTAAGGAAATTAAAAGCAAGTTCGCAGAAATTCGTCAGTAAGGAGAAAGTTACTGCGTATTATTGCAAAAGTAAATTTCATTTAACTATATATATTTTTCTATAAACATTATAGTAAATCTTCTAAATGCAACCGTTTAAACAACTTACGCGCGATTTAAACATTTTTAATATCACTAAGTGAACTCGGGCAATTTCACAAAAAGCTAGAAGTGATAATCCTGTGTAATTTGCGGGAACCATGCTTAAAATAAATGAAACGAAATTTTCAGTTGGACCGAATATCGGATCAAAATTACTACATTGAGTCCTTCTCTGAATTTACATTATCAGAGTAACGGTAGCCCACCAATTGGAATCAATTATCATAATAAAGAGGCTGTGTTTAAGAAATTTAAGTGAAGAAGATTCTGCCAATTTTTACGGTACAATTAGTAATTAACAAGCTTATTGCGTAAGCTGGCCAGGTAACGCTATTAAGAAGATAATTGGCTATGAATAAAAACGAAATATTCACCCAGAATATATAATGAGCGGCTGAGAGTCGTAAATATTTGATTGACCAATATCACCAACAATGGTATTCGAGATAAGGCTCGGTTCACATGCGCTTCCAGATTATGCCAGAGCAAAAAATCAATGAGAAAATTATTCAGAACGATGTATAAAAAAATACTATGTAATTTTTTATGTTTATTTAACTGTTTTAAACCTGAACATTATTATAAAACACATGCTACTCTTATACACATTCCTATTCCCGACGAGCAAGAAGCGGAACAATCTGCCAGCATATATGTTTCCGGACTAAATTCGGGATTCTTTAAAACAAGGGTGAATTTCCCTAAGCACGCCCACTCTATTTTAAGACGCATCTACCATTTCCATCAATCGAGATAGTAACAGATATAGTATGATGCTTTTTCAAAATGTTTTAATTCTATACTAATTTCGATATTAATGTTCAAAATCCTATAAAATCGCCACTAATAATAAGCTGAATGCAGTAACGAGATCCGTGCTGGGATGAGTTTTCAATTTGCAGCGGATATCCCGCAGCTAATGATGGATACAATTTCGATTTGAGATTTAATGAAGCGGCATTAGTGGCTATTGTGTCGTGCATGTGGTGCTTAAAATATTTTCCTTTTTATTAAATGACACTGATCCTTTTTATACTATATCAAAATCGTTAACCTCCGTATAGGACTTGTAAAAAGGAATGAGGTCATATTCTTTAATTATACACTCAATATTATTCAGTGTTACATTTGGACCATTACAAGCATCGTAGGCAGGTAGCACTGAACACCAAATAATTATCTTTACAGACCTGACATAATTCGTCCATCCGAGTGTAACCCATTCAAACATGTTGTACATATTTTAATACCCTCAAAAAGGCATTTAAAACGGTAACACAATGTAACTTCAGAGTGAAGTACAATAAAAAAGGTATGCAAATGACATTTTCATAGCTCAATCCACATACAATTCGATCGGACAGTGCGACGACCGGCGAGACACTGCACGGTACGAATGCGTTTAGTTCATAGCAATTCCGCACGATGACGGCTCCGGGCACATTGTTGTTGACGAACGTCGGCGGTCTGTTTGTTTGCAATTCGACGTCTGTTTCCCCTTTGGAAGTTTTTGTAACTGCAATTGCCGTACTATTACAACATCGTGCCAAGCCTCTTGCGGGGTAGACAGAGAGCAACGATTCTCAAATATCTATAATTGTTACAGGCTCGATACATAGGATATTATTGCGAATCTGAATTGAGCGTCGAAAGAATTATGTAAAATTTTGCTTAGAAAAATTATTCCCAATTTGAGTTATATATATGGTCTAAATAAAAAAAATGATTATAGTCTTTATCCATAAGATTTTATCTAAATTATGAAAAATCAGTCTACTACTTAATTATACAATAAACTGCTTATTAATGATAGTAGGTATTATAATGAATTATCGTTAAGAAAACTTAATATTAATAATGTCGCTTTGTAAAGAGGACATCTATTCATTCCCCTGACATTTAACAAAGAAATATTATTTATCTAATAAAATCTGACTAAGACTGCTTTATTTCTGCTGATTTACATCGAATTGTAAAATAATTTTTCAGTCCTTGTTCAAAAGTTTAAAAGGGTATCCTTATGACTCATAATACATTTATGTTAAAACTAAAGCAATTACACGAATAACAATTATGTTGGCAAAATAATTCATGGTATTATTTGCCTGATCAATAATAATAAAATCGTACTATTACACTAGACATACGAGCGAATCAATTTAATTGCTTTTGTTGGATGTCGGTAGGACGATTTCGATGATCATGTTGCGTTAAATACGATTGTTAAAATTGTCATTGACGATGTGATGTTTTTAAAATGTATCTCTATTTAACTCCGATTAAAGGGAAATATATTTTAATTAAAATATTATTATTTTTCTATGTTTACTTTTTATTCTTTTAGTTATTCGTATATTCAACTGATTCGTTTGTCACGTACGATTGTTTGTCGTGAGGTCCTAGATTCAAATCTCGGGTAGGGTTAGATATTCATAACTTAAGATTTAAAGTTAAAGTTTTTCGGGATTAGGATTTGCCCCACATGTACGGTAATAACCATTGGTACCACTTATTTCATTTTCTAACGTAAACGTAACCGGTGAAACTTTGAAGTGTAAATATTCTGTCCATCTCTTGGACGATTACTGACTTCATGTTGACTTACGTCTCGTTATATTAAATAATTATAAGATGTAAAAATATAAATATATTCACCGACCTCACCTGTCCGTGGTATAATATCCTTCGATACAAACTCACTCAAGGATTCGCGCATGTAAAAAAATATTTCTCAAGAAAAATCATATGTAGATTTGGGGGCTATAGTTTTGATTCATCGATGAGAGGTGGTGAATTAAACATTAAGGTTTTAAAACAATGGTTACATATTCGCGATGTAATTGAGAAATGGCCCGTTTATCCATTACCAAAAGGCCTATTTATCTACTCGCAAGAGTTCCAGATCGTTTCTTTTGCAGTTAATAGAAGTGCCTGTAACCTGGGAACGCCGTCACGAATCAACTGCATTTCCAGGACCAGTTGGAAGCCAACGCTATGTTGGCATCCAATGAGATCGTTGTACAGAATTATGCCAAGTACTCGGAAGAACCATCGATGTCAGAGTAATTACTACTCACAAAAATACCTTGCATTTCTAGTAACGTTTATTCCAGGGACAGGTCGATTTGGTTCGTCGGCGATATCAGTCAGATGATCGCGTTGATTTTTCTCCATTTTCTCCTATATGTGCATGTGTATATCATACACGTTTTATCACACTTGCCAACGAAGCTTTAAACTAAGAAGATGCCGAATTAACGTAACATTATTTACATAGTACCCGAAGAGGAAGACTGAGAAGTGTATTATACTTCTTACGTTTCACCAGTTACGTTTACGTCCCAGTAAGTAAAAAAAAATCAATAAATAAGAAAAGTCTCAGTAATATAAATTCAATAAGGCCCGACCCAGTATATGAACCCGGACCTATGGATCAGGTGTCACGGTTGCATCCAATACGACCAATAATGTCAATACTAAAATAATGTCATTAAAAGTTATGTTCTTTATTTTTTACAGTACTAACAAGATTTTAGTTATTTAATCTTATCTTAATTTAATCCACCTGTGGATATAACATAATTTGCAAGATAACCCGGACGTGCAAACCCGTTGTGTTCGCTATTCAACAAATTATAAATTCAAATGCAACGTCTAGACGTAACTATGTGTGAATGTAGCGGGGATTTTGATAGCGCTAATTCCCTATTTCATACGCTCGGTACGGACTAAATAATAGCGGTGAGTCGAGAAAGATTTGCAGTGAAAAATTATATAGTTTTGTATAAAATTAAAGAAATGGATTAAACTGGACATAATTAGTTTAAAGGACAAATCACCTCAATCGACAAAAAATATTTGTTTGAGATGGAATTCAAAGGGATTCAATATTGTTACTATTGGTTCAAATAATCATTTATTAGTTTCCTTGAATTGAAATTGACTAAATGACAAAAATACGGTCTTTGCTAGCGAGCGAGAATGGAAAACAAATCGAAAATAGAATAAATTGAAATCGTAAAAAAGATGAGCATATGATTAACGAATATGACATAGCTAAATGTTCTGCCCGCCTATGTGCAGTAGCGAAAGCGATGCTTACGAGGTTGATGATGATGATGATGATGATGAAACGTGTATTGAAATGAAAAAGTCACATAAGAATAATATTATACAGATTTACAATGCTGTACGAACAGCACATGTAGATATTGCAAGCGGAACTCCAAATATCGAACCAAAGTAATTGACAAACGAATACGAGACTCCAACAAGTGTAGGCAAGTGATTCATTAATCAAGTATATGGACAGCCGACGTTCGACAAACGCCAGTTCATCATACGAGAACAGAGTGATTGGAGATACAAAGCCAACAGACGCATGAAGCGAAAGCGAATGGTATTGGTCAACAATTCAAATGTGAATTGAAAAGTTGAGAACAAAACTTGAAAATTGAAAGCTGTTGTTAGTGAAAGATAAACCATGTTACATTTATTCCAACATTGTTTTTGATGTCGATGAGATTGGTTGAGGTATGAGGTTTCTTAGTGATAATGTTTGATGTTGAGATTAGCAATGCATTTGATTTTTCTGAAGAGGTTGCAGTCTAAACATTTTTGACATTCACGATATGTCGTTTTATTTCATTAAATTAATATGCATCTTAATATTACAACATAGGCATAATATTCAAAATAGGGGATAAGTATCGGTCGGCGTGTTGTTGTTGTTTGAAGTGATATGTAACACGCGTAAAATCACGCCTGTAATCCCCAAAGACGAAGGCAGAGGAGTGTAGTGCACTCCGCATATTTCACCAACTATGTTTACGTTTGTCCATGAAATATCCAGTAAGTCTGTGGTGGTAAATTTTATTTCGGTAAAGTTCTCAGTTTTAGGGATTAGTATACTCTAGATCGATTATGGACGTTATGGTAGGTAGTTGCTTTTAACAGAGTGGGAAAATTAATAAAAACATAAACCCCTTTAAAACTTGTCGGTGTTTCAAATCGTAATTGAAATAACCGGTTAACCCGATAAATTATCCCGTCACGCTTTTATCACGATAAAACTGGCGTTGAAAAATGCCGAAAAAAAGAAGATTATATTAAACCGAAATATAAAACGGCTGAAATAATTACCTAACCGCGCACGCCAGAAAGCGGAGGAGGGGCCGAATTTTTCAAATTTAATTAACACGGCGCGGCTTGTTTTCCTTAAAGATGAGGATGAACACGATGACACAGCAGAAGTCATTTACACAAATGATAAATGGTGTTGATTAATGGAACCCTCAACTCTTTCAGCCGTTTTGATACTTCGAGATAACCTGATTAGAATAGATCAGGTTGTATGAGAACTCATCCGATAAAAACGTCAACTTAATCCAGATACCCAATGATTAACGATGAATTAAATTTTTTCTAACACGTCATTAGTCAAATTTAAGAAGGTCCGTGTGATTTGTGTGCAGATAAAGAATGTTACTTCTTTTCATCAAGTTTTTTATACTGATTACATCTTTTTTACATTAGCCATTAATTTTTATATTTCTGTGTAATTTTCTAATTTATTGAAAGGAACGGCCAACGGATTATTTGTATACCTATTGTCATAATATGTTTATATTCTAGCATAATGTTCCAACATCACGCCTCTATGGAATAGTTGGTGAGCTTATGGCCATGCACTGAGCACGAATACAGCTACTATTAAAAATTTTAATTTATTCAATGTTAATATATTAGCCTTTAAATGTTAAACCGATTATATGAAAGCTATAAGATTATTTGACTGTCTCGTTGATTGTGTTAATTGCAAAATGCGACTGCAGGTGAAGAGATCCTGGGTTCTATACGGGTTTTGGAATTATATATTTTTTTTATTTACATTTTCCAATAGTGGCCTGAATCGGGATATGTGCGCGTTACATGGCAATAGACAATTCCATAATGGGACGTAAACGTAACTGGTGAAACGTGAGTGTTCTATATTCACTGCCTCCCTCATCGGGTCTTACGGGCGTAATTTTACGTTTATTATATTATATTTCGATGTAAATCATATATTTTTTCTGCAAAGCTAGTCGGTCGGAGATTAATTGTTATCGATCTGAAGTCAGATTTTTACTGTTACGTTTAGGGCAAGTCAGGTTGTAGGGTAGGTCCGATCAGTTAAGCATACAGTTTTTCTTTTAGTTTCAAAATGTCAGTGTTGTCGTTCGTACAGCAGGGGCGTAAAATAAACTCTTAGAGGTTTGACGACATTTGACAGAGAGACATTTGACGCTAAGCAAACTTCTTATACAAATTCATTGTGTGCTATACATTGTCAAAATATCCAAAGCATCCACTTAGCATGTATCATCGGCTGACTTCCATCAGGTTGCTACCAACATTAACTGTATAATCTTTGAAAATTTCATCGTAATAACTTAGCAAGTGTTGGTAAAAATCCAATAATAATTTCAAGATAGTAATACAATGATATTATTGTTTGTGGATTAAGCCATAAAGTATATAACGTAACTTCACGCCTGTAATCCCCGAAGGGGTAGGCAGAGGAATGCAG
>DWEI01006047.1:0-10368 GCA_018245875.1 Mysoria ambigua | reverse complement strand
TATAGTTAGTTCTATACTACATCAGCCTGAACTCGATTCTTGGGGTAGTAATTCCGAGTTAATGGCGTTGTAAAACTAAATATTATTCCCGACAGACGCTGAAATAGAACTTAAAAAAGCGCACACAATCGGATTCTCCACAATTTTCTCTGAAGGCCTTAAACTAATAAGAAGAAACTAATATCATCTTGTAAAACAATGAAGAGATAGCTGATGATGACGTTCAGTACATAATCTCAAAATAATTGCGTATATAAATTACTTCTTTATTGTACATTTTATTGTACGACTTACAAGCTAAATTAGTAGGTAGATGTACAAAGGGCGATTTGTATGACTAATGAAGTTCTCTACCAACCCTTGGCGATGGTGAGAAATTGGCAGTGGGCGGCAACAATGAAAAAAAAATATGTTTTATATGCGAAAAAACTGGAAAGAATGCGCGTATAAAATTTATTGGGTACATCGCCTTGCCGTGACCATTAAAATAGGCAACCAGGTGGATGGCCATTTAAAATTTAAAATTCCACCACGCGAAATAAATAACCCCACTTGCAACCCCGAGCATCGTCCAACAACGCATGGTACACGTCGCACACCAGCCGACTGAATAAAATTATCATAACAGAGAAACTCTGTATCCATTTTGAATTGTAAAAACACCGAAAAAACAAACAAACAAACCAGCGTAACTCCTTGTGGTTTTATTGAATTCGCAACCCTCGGTTTTAATCTGGCAACTACCACCTGTTGGCTCCGCGGCCCACTTTATGGGGCGGTGTTGCCATCTTTTAAAGTATCATAAGTGTTTACACGAATTTATTACGGTTTGTATACGTTTTGAACATGTGTTCGTTTGATATTGAAATATAAAAAAATATTAAAGTATATAATTATCGGAAATATTTTTTTAATTAGATTAACTTAATGATTTATAACTAATACTAGGTCAGCGTGGCAGACTATGGCCTTATCATCCTTATTTTAAGAGGAAAACTAGGTCCAACAGTGGGATGGAACTGGATTAGATGACGATCATGACATAATTAGATTTGTACTTTTTTTTGTTATTATAAAGCTTTATAGTGCTTTAATTATAAATACATAGTAGGACAAAAGACGTGACTTCACACACATATAATATGTATGTATCACACACTCGCAGGTAAGATGTGTGTTAAGAAACAACTGGGGATAACACATTATGTCCGCGGGGATGTTTTAAATGAGGAAACAAGGGATGAGCTGTTTCCGCTTCGAACGGGTTGCTCACATGCGCTCCAGATCTCAAGTCCATACACCTGGCGGACAAGACACAATTTTAACCCTTCAGACGCGATGGAACATCTTGGGTTCTATTTTACCCCTTTCACGAATTTTTTTGCCACGCACTCCATTTTTATAACACTTCTTTCGCCTCAATTTATTTATAAATTCTCTTAAGCTGTTCGTCGTGGTTTTTGAATATGTGGAAGATGGTTATCGGCCACAGCGGTTGGTTTTTACTCAGCGGCGCGTTTTTTGTGTTTTTTGGTGTTCACATGGCGGCAGATTTTAGTTATTTTTAGGTCGGCATGTGCCGCCGGCCCGCGACAGCTGATGATGTCATACCTTTATTTCTGATTTGCAGTCGGAAAGGGTTAACGCCTTGTCTAAACACCAATCCAGTAACATACATGTTACAATTATATCTTAGGACCTCTCCAGGCATCGCCGTCTGACGCCGAACCAGCCTATTTTATTGCAACGAAAGAACAGATAAACGAAGTAGGTATAAAAAGGTTAATATTCGCTAAATTGGCTATTATGATATTAATAAATCATTGATTGTTTACGTCCACACTGTCAATATTAACACTTAGTCTATTCTAGTCTGGTTCTAATGTTACAGAATATCTATAGACGTATCCTCTGTAACATTAGAATCTGATTGACTTTCGGGGGATAGATGAATGAGATTGTGTTTTCTTTTTAAACCGTTTAATGATAAAAAAAAGTATAGTGTCCCAATAATCTCAACGTTGGCAGGGTGTCGAATGCGATGGATCGTGGGAGAAAGTGATTGGACGTTCCGCACTCTGACCTCTGCTGGTCAGAACAAGGTCACTGGTTGTGAAGCACTCGAGTCAGTCGCGCGTTTTCCACTCTATTATAAATATGTCGAACGTTTACAAGCGGTGAATTATGTAGTTCATACGAAAAATGTTATTTATCGTTCACTAAAACGCAAAGGATGTTAAGAGAGTAGAAAGGATTGGTTAGTCGAAAAAGTTCAAGTGGGACTGCCGAGTCTCAGGTTCGATTACCGGGTCAGTTAGTATTGAGTTATTTTACTTCCTAGTTCACTAGTTCCTAATAAGGAAGTTCCTAGTTTACTAGTTCCTAATAAGGAAGGTCTGTAAGGATAGAGATATTTGGCATTCAGTGCTCTTAACCTACCCCGCGAGGGACCTGGTCTGAGGATATGTATGTAAAATTCCTAATAGTGGGTGAAGTTAAGTTTGTGGGATCTATAAAATAAACACACACAAGCCATCTAAATATACTGATGATGCAAATGAGTTGCCAATGTATCTTCGCCACCAACAGGTGTATAGCTTCGCGCGAGATGCGGTTCCGCCGACCGCGCATTAGCATAAGCTATATATTATTGTATGCATAATTATACATAAAATATACATACATAATTACACGACAACTAATTGCTTATACAAATAATATATAAGTGGCCATTAATAAATGATGCGACGAGATGTATACATATTGAACTTGTATTTTTTGTGGACAAGAACGGGTACTTCACGCATGGGATGTTGGTTAGTATCACGCTAAGTCCCTTACTGGGTAGACAGAGAGCGCAGAGTGCTAAAATTCTGTACACTTAGCGACCTGGCGTGTATCGTATCTATTCAAGGCCGATTTCGATTTTATCTTCACCAAATAAATTAGATATTTTACGTATCATCACGCCTATAATTTCCGCAAAGGTTGGCAGAGGAATGTTTTACGCTCTCACGTTTCATCAGTTACAAGATATTTTGATTATGACTAAACGACTACGGAATACGAAATAATATAAAGGTGATATTAATTTTGAAATATATGAAAATTGAATGAAAGAAACCGTTTACTTAGCATAATCATTTTTATTATAAACTTGTATTCCCGGTGTATGGCAATAGACTTACGTTCTATCCTATGGTGGGAAACATAACTGGCGAGACGTTCGAGTGGACTATACTTCTCTGCCTGCCTCTTCGGGGATTATGTCTATGACGTTACTTTGTTACATTTATCTGGACATCAATATTTATATCCAGCTTCATAATCGACTGCACGATTAATGACTTAAATTTGCCGGTGTTAATAGTTAATGTATTTACCATTTGATTATCATTTTTCTCAATAGGAATCATTAATAAAACTAACGCTGACCGAAATATATTAATCGTATTAACCAAACGAACTATATTGGGTCTACAATATAGTTTTTAAAATCGAATTATCTTTGAAAAAAAAACCGCATCGTGTCCTTCTAACCATAGATAAATACACGTGACACGTGCCCTATGCAGCTGCGAAAACGGAAGTGCATTTTGAAAGACTCTTTTTCTTGTAGAACATATATATTTTTTTTTCAATCCTACACCAGCGCGACCATTCAGCCAGTGATTAGAACAAGTTGGATTCGTATTACGTATTGCATAATGGAATTATTTATGCCGGAATTAAAAGAACACGAAATGGCTCTTTATTTAATAGCGGGCTGTACGGATTTATTGATGGTTCTAATAATTTCAACTCTCCACCGTTCGGTGTATTTTTTGTTGACTGTGTCGTATTGCATATATGTATAATGTCATTATGAAATACTTTAACAACTTGTTATGCAAACTGTATGTATTTTATTGACGTTCAATTTTGTACCGAGCATGCTAATTTTATTTTTATCTAACAGCTGTATTTTTGTATTTATATATTTTTTAAATGTAGGTGTTTATATTTATGGATATTGCATTTTATAGAGCATAAGTGACCGGTCAAGTATACCATCAATAGTACCATATTATACGAATATTTGATCAATTTAATTGGTTGTTGAAAAAAAGTTTTGTTTCATTACTTGTAAACATCCGTGGTCTTTTCGTTTCTCTACGAGCATTTGGTGAGAAAATATGTATGTATATATATAAACTAAATAATTTTTATTCGAGAGTAATATCATACTAATTCGTAAAGAATCATTTCAACCATTTCATCTTTACTCTAAAATTAGTAACTGCTGATATAAAATCTTAAAGACGTGAAGACGTTTTCATGGAAAAAAATATCAATTTTTATAATCTACAATCCTGTTTAACGCATCTAGTACGAAACCCAATACATCCGTGTTCGCTAAACACCATAAAAATGTTTTAAAAATTAAAATCAAAAGTTTAGAAAAAAGACCAGGTATTCAAGCGTCGCACGTGTTCCTTGACACATGTGCATTAAAGGAACCTCTTTTCAAATTCAAAAGGAAGAATCGGAAGTTCTATATCCGAATGAGTTCCATATTCAAAATCCGAGCATATGTTCCCCGCCCTCGCATTGCGTGAGTACCAGTTACTACGACCAATTTACCATGACCCCTATTCCCTTGATCGTCATACAAATATTATTGCTTGAATATGTTCGTATAGAAAGTTAGAGACCAATGTGTATTGGACATACGTCATATTTATGAATGAAATTATAATCAATTAAATTGAATCGAAAGAATTTTACTATAAGTAGAGTGCTATGGTATTTTACGAGAGTCTTGATTTGTACCGGCTCTTATTTTGGAATAACATTTTTGGTTTTAATAGGATCACTTATTGTGTGACGAACGAACGAATCGATTAAGTGAGAGCTATGTGAAGGAATGAATAGATGAATTATTTTTATTCCATTATGATGTTCTTTGATGTTCGTGACATTAGTATATTATGAATTATTTGTCACATTAAGAAATCCGGAGCGTAGTTTGCTGTAGAAGGGACTGGAACATTTCTTTTTGGAGGTTATTTTCGAGGGTGCTTCCGAGACACAGGTTCTATAATGAAACCCATATACCCATATTAAAATAGTTTATAGGAACGTCATAAAAAAGACAAGAAAAAAGACTATCATGAACCTTTATTTACATTGTAAAATTAATGACATTTGAATGAATATTAAAATGACAATAGAAATTACAAATATGAAACATCGTTATGCATTTTGTACTAATCGCCAAGCTTTATGGTTTTATTGACTTGCATAGACAATCTAAAATTAACTTTAAAGCTCGTGATTAACTTTGTCTTGCTGTAAGGGTATAAACTGAATATACATCTTTTTCATAAAAATAATTATTACGAAGAATAGCATGTGACATTTTATTTCCCACCGAACAACAAAACGAATTTTTGACGCCATTACTTGAACCTTGAACCAAATATTGATGCAATTTCTATCGCGTATTTTTTCCTTGGAACCGTTTAACCGTAATCGAGAATTAAAATACTACAAGCAATAAAATTCAGTTCTCAGAACGGTTATTACGATAAAAATATAAAACTCTTGTGCATGTGTATGTTGTAAGATTGTGGGTAAAATATATTTTTCGTACTGTACCCACTCATCGGCTCGCGTCTCACAGAACTGGTGGACATTGCTCCATTAGAATAAATTCGCCAATGACCTTCTACCACACTTCCCTCCAGTTTATTGTCAGATTTACCATACATATGCATAAATATATGTGGTAAATTTGTGGGAAATATAATACCACACATATGCATAAAAGTCATAAATAGGTTGCGTCATTAAGTTAACGGGGCAAACTAGATTAATAATACCTACCTTTATTTGTAAACGAATAAATAGATCAGATTCACAGTCTAATAAGCCCAAGCTTCGATCAGCGCCTGCAATTGTACACTCATGTACCAAAGTGTATCGTCTCATGTATAATTGAAACAATTAAAAAACCTTAAAAGAAAACACGCAAAAAAGAATTCTAAAGACGTCAGATAAAATTACTGTAAGTTATAATTATTTTAAAGAAATGTCATAACGCATTGAAATGTGGGTTACTGGGAAATGCAATTAAATTGTTTTTGTCGTGAGGCTGGTTCGATTATAGAATGGTTGCGACACCGGTTGCGCGCGTGCTTCATTTTTATATCGATACCTTTCATCGACATCGACAGACAACCAACGATATATTTATTTACGATTGAAGAGTTGTTGTTATAGTAACTTATAGATATGCCTGACAGTAATGACTGTTGTACTAATATTGAGAATATAAACGCAACATCACTCCTGTAATCTAAGAAGAGTCAGGCAGAGGAGTGGAATACACACATGTCATCAGTCATAATTTCATCCTATCATAGAATAGGTAGTGGGTCTATTGCTATACACCGAGCACATATCTAGACTTAGAGCCACTATTAGAAAATCGAAGTTAAAAAATCTTATAGTGAAGTCCAATCCTGACCCGGGATTTGAATCCTAAACCCATCAAACGGCATTCGCGCTTGTAACCGACACGACCAACAACACAGTTCCACAACGGACAATGTAATATATAAGAGAATATACATTTATTTGAAACATATTATAATCATTATGTTCAAGATCCGATTAGATATATAAATATAGATAATTATGACAACTATACAAACGAGATTGATTTTTATACATGTATTGTTTTTGTTTTGTTTTTTTACTGTAGATAAAGCATCATCTGTCATAGACAAAGAAGGAAATAAACATGTCGGCTACCAGCGCTCCGAACGCGTCCGCGTCATAATGACAACGAAATACTGAAGCCATATGTTATGCTTTTTATTAAAAAGACATTTTGATTTTTTGAAAAACCATTAGAAGATGCATTCATAATAAATCATGAGGCATCTGTCGCGCCCGCGAGCTATGTCATGCGTTATTTTTAAAAAATCGCCTTCATGCTATGTCACTATTCCGAACCGATATTTTTTGGATTTTTTTCATCACTTTTAATTTTTTTCATCTACTATTAATTACATGGTATATTATCATCATAAGTGAATAAATGTTAACCGTAAAGGACAAAGGATACACTCGGCTTTTGAAAATAGAAAATTTGTAATTTAACCAAAACAATTACAAAACAATGCTTAGTGGTTCTCTACGGTTGTGTTAATGTAAATTATAAACAGATTGTATTGACTTGATGTTACAGAACACATTGGTAAAAATCTATATAAGTTCAACTACTTTATGAAAGAAAAATATTGGTTACTTTAGATATTTTTCTTATTAATCACGTTATAAAATATATTAACAGAGAAATGTCAAAGTCATTAACAAACAAGTTAACAAAGTAAATAAAGAGGACGACAATAAAAATGACTAACCTTGCAAGACACAAAAAGTGACCTTGAAAGTTTTTAAGAAAAAAATAGTGATTTAGACATTAATCAAAAGTATTACTTGATCGTAATAAATTTAACAAATTGCTAAAGATCTGTATGACATAAATTTATGGTTAAAATGTTTAGTGGTGGCTCCGAGTTTGTATTCGTGCCGGTGGGACGAAAACGTTATTTTTAAGTATGGTAGTGTACTGCTCTCCTCTGCCTACCGCTTACGGGATTACAGGAGTGATATTAGGTCTTTATATGACATAAATAGCTACATATCCGGCGTTTATTCTTAAAACAAAGACACCTTAAATACTAGGAAGATGTCTGATTCCAAAAATGGGAGAGTAAATATAAATTATGCCAAAAACTGTTCAAAACATTTAATTTGCAAACGAATGAAAAACAATAAGTAAATGCAGTTTTGTCTGTGCTTCGTACACAGAAGAAGGTTAGACGGCTAGTTGAGTATAATAATAGTAAAGAATCAGGCAATTTTATCGCATTAATTGAACAATTTAAAAGTTTTTCAACACGACATTGGGCAACCAAGCAACGATTCAAGTGCGTTTATTTAAACTTCCAACAAGGACATCGACAGGAAATCGAACTCAGTTTAATCGCTGGAAAATTGTATTTTTTTCTCGAAACATTAGCGGTTGTTACCCGAAAATAGGATTCGTATGTTTTTATACCAACACCGTATAACTTATGAATCACTTGACGTGACAGCCAAGTTTAGAGCATTTGAAAAATTAGTGTCATATACAAATGATTTAACTTTATACTAGTATTTCCCGTAAGCGGTACGTAGAGGAGTATTCCTCCTTTTCAAAACTTATGTTATACGTCAAATGTTATGGTGAGTGAGCTTAGTGCCATACATCGGACATACGTCTGGAGTCCGAGGTATTATTGAAAATTTCAAGTTGGACATTAGACTCGACGATCGAACGGGGATAACGCAGTCGTATTATAATGTATTATTATGTCATTCGCAATCGCAGTGTATAAATTAATGTTTTATAATCCAAAAATATATTCAATTTTCTTTCGTACAAAAAATTTTATTTTCGGTTCTTTACTTTGTAAAGATGAATATAAAATATAATGTATGCTAACATTGTGAAAAATCAGACAACCGTGTGTTTTTCATTCATTCCTAATATAAGGAAAATCTTACATAGGATACCAACTCATAAGTGGTCTTAAAAATATGTTGGAGAAATAAATACATCAAGTGTTAGGGAGAAATATAGTTTGTAGGGAAATTATTATCACTTTTTTACCTGGTAATTAATGGTAATGAGTACAAAAATCTGTTGCATCAGAGTGGAATCCCGGGCCACCGCGGAGCAGAATGTGGCCGCCGCCGACACCGCGACAAGTAAATTAGCGCGTGTCTCATCGATAATGACGGTCTATATTAAATCCGCAATTCTCGTTTGTAAGCACATGGATACGTTTTTCGCGATGGGACGCGACGTTGGGAAGTTCTATCTGAAATAAAGGACTCTCAATTTTGAGTTTTAATGAATATTTCAAGACTGTCTCGATCGATATTCATGTTTTAAGATAAGAAAATACAATTTTGGAATCGATCGCCCAATGTTACAATTCGTTAATTCGTTAAAATATTTTATGATAATATCGTTACAATCAAAGGTGAATATTTAAGAACGAATCGCCAGACAGTCTCAAGGCATCAATCATAAAACCTAACTAAATTTCTCGTTCAAAATAACGCCCTAGAGCCGACAACACCGCGTTTTGTTAACAGCGACGCGACCGTCCCGACTCTCGGCCCGTGTACTCTCGGGCGACACGCACTGTGTTCGCGACACGCGAATGTCGCCGGTTGCGCGTCGCAATAAGCATTGTGGCGGTGTATAAAGCATGAGGCGCATTCCTCAAACGCGACTGCGACATTTTTATTATATGGAATTGTTTCCCACGATTTCATTCGACTTTTATGTGCACGCGGAGTGACGCAGCGCTTAGAATATTAGCACCGCGACAGACCTAGGTCTAGGTAGGTACCTAGGTCTCAAACAAGCAAACCACACGACCAATCACTTTGTGATCGAGAGGAATTCACAGTATTTCATGTTATCATCATAGTATTTTATTACAAAATTTAACTTCGAAATAGTTTAAGTTTCTATCGACCCTATAAGTTCCACTTTTGCGCACGAATATTTATCACAAATGTAAGCATTCGTTTGAACTTTTTCCAAATGGATACCGCAGTTTGCGAATGAATCACGTGTAATGACTTGGCAGTCATCGTTTTAGATTTTCTGACGAAGGAACGAGCGAGCAACGTTAGTATGGAAAGATTCCAAAAATGTTATCAAAAGTCAACGATTTTTTATACACTACTATTACAAGTACATATCTGTCAATTGACTGGTTAGAATTTCTTAGGCTCTGATCAACTGGATATCGGATAGCCCCCTGCGACTTGCCCCGAGATACTCATTCATTTGATTTAACTAATACATGATATAAAGTATTATTGAAGCTACATTAGTTTTGCCACAAGGTCGAGAGATCAAATTCCAATATGGCCGGGTCCGATGAGTTTCAATAAAACCCATAGTAAGCATGAGAAACTCTCACTTTTACTTTGTTATAAATGGCACAATCATTGAAAACTATAAACCGAAATGTTCAGCTTTTACGAACACACGCATATATCAACTTACATTAATGAGTACACACATGTGTGTGTAGGTTATACTGTCTCGTTGGAAGAGTTAATTGCAAGCGTGACTGCAGAGCGCTAACTGAGAGATCACTGGAATTTTTAACTTAAAAAAACCGTAACTTCACGCCTGTAATCCCTGAAGGTGTAGGCAGAGGAATGCAGAATATTCCCACGATTCACCGGTTACGTTTACGTCCCACTATGGTATAGGTGGTGAGCCTATTGGCATGCATCGAGCAC
>DWEI01006046.1:0-10370 GCA_018245875.1 Mysoria ambigua | reverse complement strand
GCTTGTGATATTAATGTAATTGAGTTTCATTGTTAGAATAAATGTTTTTTTAATAGTTTTGGTCTTTATTTCTAAGAATATAATTATTCTACTATTGGCAGTATTGCTAGTGATATGTAACACATATCTGATTAAAAAACCAGAAAGTAGCGTTGATTTAGTCATGGTTACGTTTCCTGTACCTGGATGTAACTCATCCAAGAAAGAAAACCCCAGGAATTATACATTTCACATGTTAGTACGTTTCCAATTGTTTATCTGTTTAACTACAACATTTTTGAATTATTATAAAAGAATCTATATATTAATATATGAAGCGTCGACCTTTAGCTCCCTTTTTACGATCGTTGCGCGAACAGACGAGTATGATAGTTGGCATACTATAAAGTTCAGATAGGGGATCGTTGCAGAAAAATAGTATAATTAAAAATAACTTATTTTACCTTTCAAAAAATCACGTCACGCACACTCACTAAACACATGCTTGCCAAACACTGTACGTACACGTCATTAGGCCAGTAATAAAATATCGATATTTATGAAATCGGTTGTCCATATTATTATTTTTTTTTTTATTATTTAATCCATTCAATTCAAAAAGTATTCTTATTTATAGCTCTCATTTGGTTTTGTTGTATGTATGATTATTGGTGTATGTATTAGCATTAAAACATAAAATATGTTAAAGACAATTATGGTCGAATTTCAGCCACTAGTATATTAATTACATCAACCTCATTTTGTTTATAGTGTCTTATATGGGTACCCAATCATATGTAATATTTTTATGAAATCTTAATCTTCGTTAACTGCGTCGTTGGTCGTGTTGGTTGAAAATGCGACTGCTGATCGGAAAGTCCCAGGTTCGATTCCCGAATCGAATACTACAAAAAATTTCTAATTTAGATTTTCTATTAGTGGTTCGGAGTCTGGATATGTGCCCGATACATGGCCATAGGCTCACCAACTATTCCATAATGGGACGTAAACGTAACTGGTGAAACATGGGAGTGTTTAGGATTCCTCTGCCTACCTCTTTGGAAATTACATGCATGATAATAAGGTATTTGGCACTCCGTGCTCTCTGCCTACCCCGTAAAGGACTCGGCGTGAAGATATGTATGATAATAAGGTGATGGACTAGGCTTCTTTCTTATCCACGTACAACCTAATATAAATTAAAATATACTTTAGATTGATATTTCACATCCACTTATCTGCTTACTTCACTGAAGAAGTTAATTAACAATGAACAAGTTTCACTATTTTATATAGCACTTTCCAATAAACGAAGTAATAATCTAATAATGTGAATGTATGCGAATGAGTGCTCAAGATAAATTTAATGTTCCCTCACACACACTGATTTCAATCACACAAATGTATATGATTATTTCATTACCCCAAAAAACCCTATTAAGAGGGTAACCCATTCAATTGGATACTTCAAATAAATAGCTAACACCTCCAGCTGAATATATTATTGAATGGGTTCCCTGTTTAATAATGTTAGGACAGCATACCCATAGCAAAGAGCTAACCTCATCCACACAGTTACCAAAATGAATGTGTTACATTTTTGAATGAGTTAACCCCTACTCAGGATTGTGTAGGCACTGTTTAAACATAAAACTTCATATTGTTTTTTTAATTTTTTATTGTCTTACAAGCTAAATGTTTATTTCTTGGCCTTAGCTTCCCGTGTCGCTTTCCTCTCAGCCGCCCGAGCTAATTGCTTGGCTGGCTTCAGGTTGCCTTTCTTACAGAACCTCTGGTTTCTTAGGAATTTAGGGTCCATCTGTGAATAAAATATAAAATTCAAGTGTGACCGCCTATTCATAGTGGGACTTAAATGTAACTGGTGAATCATGTGAATGTATCACATTCCTCTGCCTCCCTCTTTGAGGATTATTGGTGTGATGTTATATTTTGATGCTCACCAGTTTTAACTCAAAATTAGAATTTTTTATTGAATTACACATGCTATTCTATCAAATGCTATGTTTCAGATATATTCTTACTTGTACTCATGTTATAGAACAAAAACAAGATATAATGTTATAATTATTGTTATTATTGTTATTAGAATTGTATAGCCCAATATAGCTGCAATGAGAAACAGAACAAAAATTGGTTTTCTTCACTCACAAACACTGTTAAATGTACTAAATTCGTTCTAAGCCTACGATGCCTAATGATTAAGTCCTACAGGACATATTTGTATATAAAATTCCCAACTATTCTTTCCAAACATTTAAGTAATACAATTACCATCAAAAATATTATACAAATGGGATTTCAGATGTAAATACAAACAAATGAATAACATTATGAGTATATGCCTGTGTAAAAAAAATTTAAAACAGGATATAATACATGGAATTTAACCACCTTGATCTCCATAGGCATTGGTTCTTTGATTTCTGATATATAGTAAGAATGGGCTGTACCAAATTAATGTGTATTGCGATTGAATGTTTGGTAATAATAATTTATTCTATTGCACAACACTAAGGAACGCATATGAGTACAATACAACCAGCGTTCTTATCATTAATTTGTGATATCTTCTGGACAACCAGCTCTCCAGGTGTTAGAAAAAACCAGAGCAGGGCAAGGTACACGTAAAATATTAATGAAACAGATGTAACAATTAATAAGACAAAGCATTAATAAAATATTTAAAATGAACAACAAAAAGTAAGAGAAACTGACATTATAGCACACTAGACGTGATCGCTGACTGCCCGCATGGAAATCAGTGTCAGAAAGTTTTTTCCAGGTAAACCTTTTGGGAAATATATGATGAAAATTAGCTATGTCGCTCCACAGAGAAAAGAAAAAAATTAAATACCTAGACAATAAAGATGAGCAGGCGAGCGAGGGGCGAGAGGCGAGGGGTGCAATGCAACCAGCTTGACTTATCGTCGACGATACTGAAATAGCGCGTAATTAACATTTGCAATACCGCGAAATTATAAAAAGTAGTGAAATTCAAATTTACGCACCGCGCCATCCAAGTCTTTCATTGGTGTGTGTCAATGAACACACTTAGTGTGAACACAATTAGAACCTTTCTGACGCTTCGTTGCAATAGCCCGGTGCGTGTCCCGCGGTTGTAGTTGCGAGGTGAATACCGTGCAACTGATTAAAACGTAAGCAAATTGTTATCACTTTGTGCTCTGTGAAAATTATTGTTTAAAAGTGGTTATATCTACATGGAAAGTAGCGGTAAGTGATTTAATTCATTGAATTATGTATAGGCTTACTATTTTCCGTCATGAATTATCTATTTGTATCATATTTTATATAAATAAAATCGATTTATATGTATGGTATATCTACTAGCTCAACAAAACATTGCCATTTTCAAGCCGATGAAGGGCGAATGTGATACTTGTTCTGCACATAAAGCTGACAATCTAAGTGATGAAGAACATATACAATATATACAATACATCTGCTGTCTCTTAAAACAGCAGCTCGTCAAGAGAAGAATAAGGACAAAGAGGCGACGATCAAAGGAGTAGTTCACGTTGTGACTGTTGACTCGCAAGCCGTGAGGATGTGCCCATATTTAAATGCCAGTGCACTGTGCACAAAGCACCGTGGTACTGGTTTGACGAAACGGTTTGATTCCGTCATAGAGAGAACATTGAAAAATCGCTAAATTCACCTGTCAAGCCAATACGCTATGATATTAAAAGAAGCCAGAGTAAAACCTTTCCCCTACGACGTGGTGATGCCTGACTATACTTCTTTTTAGGATTACAGTCTTAAAGACTATCATGTTTGTGACTCTATAAGAGCGGGACGAGTTAATGGCGACAGATGTGTAACAGACGTAAGGGTGTTAAGGTGTAATACAGATGATATAATTGACTATAAATTACTCTATATATGTACTCTAATGAATACATGTGTTTACCCCGACGAGCGAAAACAATAGAATCCCTCTTGCTCGAACCTCCACAGCTCCATGACGGCCCACAGAAAATAACTAAAACTAAATTTAATGATTTACAAGAGCTGAAAACAGTCATACCGAATGATTGCCACGAGTTCTATAATAATTTAATCTTTGACGATTAAAGTGTTATTTTGACACTTAATTCAGATACGTTTATCTGCCATGAATATTATATTGCTAGTTTTGTTGATTTTGTTTTTGAATAATTTATGTTTTGTTACAGTAATTTTTTTTTTAGTTTTTATGATAAGGTAAAGATGAATACTGAAAAACTTTAGTTTGTTTTGTAATTCGTATAATTTAATTTAAAAATTAAAAATTGTTTATTTTCCATATTTTTGTGATTGAAAGGTGTCTTCCACTTGTGTTTTAAATGAGTAAATAAATATTTATACTCTTCATTATAGTTTCAATTACGCCTATCTGCTCTTTTATAACATCTTAAGACGTGATATTAATACCGCATAAGTACCATAAAACCCAAACTAATAGAAAAATCGCAAATTCTCTACCACTGACTGATAGCTTGCTACTCTAAGGACCCTATAATTTCAATAAGATGTGCTTATCGTTCCTAATACTAAAATTATACAGTTTTTATTATCTCCTGTAAAGTTGTCTATCTTGTAGTTATACTTCTCTTGGCGAGCTATTGACAACTTGACAGGATCTACTGATCAGCGCTATTGCAGTATCGTCGATGATATCCTGCCTATGTGTACTTGATATTTTGGACAATTCACAGAATATCTTTATAAATTGTAGCCTATGTGTATTTCTGAAATGTATTGCTATGTTGTTGTAAAGTTTCATTAAAATCTGTTCAGTAGTTTTTATGTGAAAGAGTAACAGACATCCGTCCATACACACTTTCATGTTTATAATATTAACAGGATAGTTGAGAGAATGAAATGGACAAGGGAACCAAATGAGCTTAGTTAATGTAAAATAAAAAAAATTCTCAACCAAAAGAAACATTAACATACAGTGAAACAATTACATTTTGAATTAGGAATTATATATGCATGCTATCAGAATATGGGAATGGCATAGCTTACAACATTTATAATGCCTATGGATTTTATGCAGCTAGAATAAAAAATATACAGAAAATAAAGTTTAAAAGTACAGATATTTTGCCCTCCGCCTACACCATAAGGGGCCAGTTGTGTATCTTTTATTTTAAGTAAATACATAACAAAGAACATGGCACAGCCTGACCGTAGACTACCAGAAAAAAACCCATTTTTGGAGCCTTGTATACAGCTTAGCAATAGTACTCACATTGTTCCACTCAAATATAAGAACTGATAGGCAGAGCCACATACATTCTGAGTTAGTTCTACAAAATATAATAAATGCGTCTGTTATTCATCATATCTTGAAACCATGAAAACAGAGCTCAAAAATGCAATCTAGGTTTCAAATTATTGACATACCCCGAGAGTTGATTCATGTCTGAACTTCGTGGGTTTCTTAATTCCATTCCTGTGGGCTTTGCGATCTGTAAACATATAAACAAGTACAGGTAAAATAATCCACAGTGCCTTACTTTAAACAAGAAAATAAGTCTTAATATTCTTAATACAATTTATATGCAATTCTAAACTAGAGCTTCTAGTAAAAAAATGTACTAATAATATACATTGTTATAATAAACACTTTCAGTGACCACATATTATCAATTTAAAATAAGACAAATGGTCGTTATCTTATAATTTACTCATTAATTTTTAAATAATGAAAACATACTTTGGTTGTGATTTGTATGATTCTTAGACTTCGCCATTTCGGTGTTTTATCGCTTCTGAAAATAAAATAAACACATAACTTCACTGAAACCAACACTCACATAAATGTGTTATATCAAAGTTGAAAAAGAATGGGAGATTTCTAAGATAAATAAAAGTAAATAATTAGAAGGTTCGATCACCAACCTTGCTCAAACACGAAACTACTCAAAAAGAGAGACGAAAGATGTCAGATGTCACTAATTGTTAATTGTCAAATTGACACTAAATAGAAAAAAAATGTATTTCACGCCTATAATCCCGATGAGGTAGGCAGAAGAATGCAGAACATTCACACGTTTCCTCAGTAAATAGAATAGAGTCCAAGTTAAGTAAGAAAAATTTGGGCAATTTATATTTCCTTATGAATTAAATGTAAAAAAATCTCGTATTAAAAAAAAGTACTATGAATTATACAATATTGCTTATTATAATTTTACGTACTATACATTTACAATACTAAATGTCTTCATATATTGCTAAAAAGTAATACTGATTTTACTTGAAAGATTTCAAAAAATATTCATAACAGGTCTGTGATTACAGGTTACAGTCTGATAAATGTCACAATATCATTCAAGTGACGTGTTTAATTGAAAAGGAGCACGTCGATTTTGAATAAATAAAAATATACACCCTTGATATTGAGATAAGTTCTTACTAAAATGGTGGTTTTAGAAAGTGAAAATACTGATAGTACACCGATACCAACAGAAGACTCAGTTAAAGAAGACAACAAATTGTCGAATGTGTTATCTTTAGAAAGTATCCTTTTCAAATAAATTAAAGATTATTACCGTAACATGTCATTTTTCTGGAGTATAAGTTTATTTTCTATATTATATATACGTGTATATAATATGCGCCTATGCTAAGTAATTCAAATTATACATAAATTATGTTGTTAGTCTGTCATAATTTCAATATGTTCTTTGAGCAATAATTTAGTAGAATCTCGAAAATAACCAATGTACTAGATTTTAAAATTAAACAATACCAGTAACTTGTATCATTTTTGAATACATTTGTTTATTTCACCGTTAAAGAATGCATTTTTGTTATTCTTACATCAACAACAGTATTTCGCGTGACTAAGGATGCTCAACAACAGCACGGGCTCCGACATGGAGACTATCAACGGTACCGAGGCTACTGCTCGCGGCGCATCAGACGACTCCGGAAAGTGCTCAAGATACCACAGGTTCATTAATCATCACAATTGTTCACAGTATAATAATTTCACAATTGTTCACAGTATAATAATTTTACCTAACAGATAGATTTTTATTCAAAAGAGAACTTTTGTTTCCTATTGAATACCTGAATTTTCACAAAAACAATGCACTTGTTCATAGTCATAATGCTATTGTAGTATCTGATGTCCTCTCTCTCAGTGATGATCTGCAAATTGATACAGGCAGAAGCTGGACATAGTAAGCTGGGGTCTTAGTGATGATGGGTTATCAAGGGGCTCATATTGCAAAACATTCATTTGTGAAAGATGCTGAAGATGCTTAACAAGCCACAAGTAATCCCCGAAGTGGTAGGCAGAGGAATGCAGAATACTCACAGGTTTCACCAGTTATGTTTACATTCCACTATGGAATAGGTGGTGAGCCTATTGCCACACATCAGGCACATATCCAGACTACCACTGCTAGAAATTCTAAATTAGAAAATTTCGTAGTGCTCGACCCGGGAATCAAACCCAGGGTCCTCCCGATCGGCAGTCGCAGATGCAACCAACACGGCCAACGAGGCAGTTATTATAACTCAATTCATACTAATCCAATAATAACTCTAGTGTAAGCATATTTGTAAAATATATATGAGAGTTATAATAATACATATATTGATGGTCCCAATGTATAAAAACATATGTTAAAAACTGAGGTTTACAGGAGAGTTTATTTTATAAATTTCAGGGTGACAGACGTCATTATCGTCGGAAAGACGTGACCACGGCGCACCTGACGGCGAGCAACGCCGAGAGCAGGCTGCTGTGCGTGCCGCTGCTGCAGGCGGAGCGCGCGTGGGCGCACGCGATGCAGCTGCGCCAGGAGGCCAACACGGAGCCGCGCAAGAAGTTCCACCTCGTCTCGCGGCTCAGGAAGGCCTGTGCGCACGCGCAAACGCTGTTGCAGTTGTGTGAGGTACTGTTCGCCTTGTTACTATTCTTTTTTTGTTTGTGTTTATACAACGTACCTTCACGCCTGTAGTCCCCGAAAGGGTGGGCAGAGGAATGCAGAACACTCCCATGTTTCACCAGTTACGTTTACGTCCCACTATGGAATGGTGGTGGTGAGCCTTTTGCCATGCATCAAGCACATATCCAGAGTCCGAACCAGTATCAGAATTCTAATTAGATTTTCTATTCGATAATTTTCAAATTAGAAAAAAAATATTGCAGCGTTTGACCCGGGAATCGTACCCGGGACCTCTCGATCGGCAGTCGCACTTGCAACCAACACAACCAACGAGGCAGTCAAATTTATGTTTATGTTTATGCTTCTTTGAGCAATGATTTTATATAACATTTAATTTATTAATGAAAATGATCAAATTGTATGTTTATGTCGTTACGGCAGTATTTATGGCGGTATATAGAGCGCAGAGCTAAACTCTACATTTACATCCATCACCATTTCCCTAACCGCCAGCAACATTGGAAGACTTCTGAGTTTTAATAAATAAAGGGTATAATATGCATAAATAATAGATATATTTTAAGTGATTTTGCTGATCGCAATATTGTTCTGGTAAATTTTCTCCGAGGAGAAATTTTTTTTAACTTACATGACATAATTAATACCCCCGAACTGTTCAGTTTGTTTTTTAATTCTTTGTATATATTAGAGTCCACACTGACTGTGTCCTGTTATTTATTGATTGTTCAGAGCCACATAATTACACAGTGACTAAATTGTTGAACGAAGCGTAATGAAACTGATTGCGAGCTCGGCGTCCGCAGAGCGGCGCGTGCGACGCGCGCACGCGGCTGGAGGCGGGCGCGTACGCGGCGTGGCTGCGCGGCGCGCTGCTGCTGGAGCTGCAGCGCTGGCGCGCCGCCGCCGACTGCCTGCGGCGCGCGCAGCTCGTGCTGGAGCAGCTGGGCGCGACGCTGCGCGAGGACGAGCGCCTCGTCTATAAGCAGAAGGTACGCCCGCCGCCGCCTCGCCCGATGCCGCTCCGATTCACCGCGGCTCCTCTGAACACGAGAAGAGTGTAAGCCGTACTCTGCTGGACCCGTCGAGCTGTCTGGCCAATTTCACACATCTCAATGTGCTTCTTAAGTTTCAAAGACCTTTCAAGGTTTGTGTTTTTCTTTATAATTATAGCGGGTGATATTTAATGCTAGAAAAGTAGTACTTCTTAAAAACAAAAGTGGGTGTCAAGGGGAAAATTCAAACTTAATATTATTTTGAAACCAGTGCCAGTAATGGTGGCAACTTTATTTATATACAACTTTATAAATTTTATGCCACTTTATCCATCGACCAGAGCAATGCAATATTTATAGAAAAACCGAGTTCTGACTGAACGGAGACTGATCAACTGAGTTCCATGTGGTACACTTAGGATGGTGTGATTGTGTATTTGATGCATTAGGTGGAAGAACTGAAGCCCAGCCTCCGCTACTGCGCCTACAACGTGGGCGACGAGCCGGCCGCCGGGGACCTGGTGGCGCTGCGCGGGCAGGGGCTCATAGACAACCTGGACACGCTCATGGCGCAGGCCAAGTGAGTCGAGCCGGTGATACATACAAACGGCAACGCTTACAGTCTGCGCATATGTGCACACAAATAACTTTTGTCGATATTTGTATTAAAAAGGCATCTTTATGAGCCGCAGAAATAACTGGTATCAGAAAGGTTTATAACTTAAAATAACATCACGCCTGTATCTTCCCCGAAGGGGTAGGCACGATAAATATAGAAACTTTGTTGGTGTTACTATCATTTATTCTGATATAATAGTTCAATTCTCTTTAATTTTAATTTTTAATTTTTTAATTTTTTCCGTGCTCTCTGCTTACCCCGTAAGGGACTCGGCGTGAAGATATGTATGTATGTAATTTTCTTTAAGTTATTACTTATTTTAAAAAAGGAAATAAATAATAACTTCTGGTCTGCTGTGACAAAGTCTGGAGATGTTCAGTCTGGTGTATTGCCCTTGTAGAGTGGGCGACATATTACTGTTAACATTATTGTAACATCAGCCTATTATAGTCCGCTGCGCAACATGGCCTCCCACTAACAGAGATATGTGTGCTCATGATCTATAGAGACTTATTAATATATTTGTCCTTCGCAGGGAGTCCCGTTCAGGAGTGATGCACGAGGTGGAGTGGCGCGGGCGGCGCGTCGTGGTGCGGCCCGAGAAGGTGAGGCTGTTCCTCATCGCGCTGCAGGACCTCGACAAGTCGGCGGCCAGCGCGGCCTCTATCGAGGCCAAGATTGAAATACTCGAGAACATCCTGATGGACTGCAAAGACGCGATCTCGGCCATCAAGGACGAAATAAAGAACGACGCCAAGATCAAATCGCCGACGGAGACCCAAATGTCCGGCATCCACTATCTGCTGTCGTATCTCATGTACCTGCGTCTGA
>DWEI01006045.1:0-10370 GCA_018245875.1 Mysoria ambigua | reverse complement strand
ACCCGGTACCTCCCGATCGGCAGTCGCACTCGCAACCAACACGACTAACGAGGCAGTCAAGTTATCAGGTTTTTGATCTAACATTTTGTTTCAAAAGTGAATATACAGGATTACTGGGGTAGATTGTACCTCAAACTTAATCATTCAAACCCTAGCTATTACTAAAACAATTGAAAAGTGAAAATGGTTTTGTTCATTTACCTTTTAAACTTGGTTTAATATTATGTCAACAAAAATATACATACACATTTCATTTGCAAAATGTATATGTGATTAATAAATTTATTATTCTACATATAGTCCATTGCATCTAACAGTCGACCATCAGCTGACAATAACAGCACCATACACGCCATAAAACCAAAACCATAGTAGCACTCCAAAACACCAAAGCCGGACGAAAATGCGTAATAACAATCAATTTCCAGCGAAATATGAGCGGAATACTACACATATCAACGTAATGCGCTTTGTTTCAGTGCTTCACGATCTGAGATCACAATTACATTGCTGTATACGAGCGCGCCGCCGGCGAGCATCGCGCGGCACGCAGTACGACAACTACGTACCGGGTACCGTGAACCTAGAGCGCGACGAATGACGTGGGCTTTGCGCAAAAAATATTTATTTCACGTGAGGACAAGACGCGATAGTCATTGTTCATTACAAATATTACAGTATATAAATGTACATATAAGTATATTCAACGCAGTACATTTAATAATTCTCTTGTCAGTACAACGCGTCTTAATATAAAAACTATAAATATATAAAAGTTTGAATATGATCCGGTTAATGTACATAAATTGTTTGTAACTCTTTATTAGATTAGAGGCGCCGCCTACCATAGGCAAGTTGTGCTTAAGCGGTAGCTTTAATTACTAACAAAAACTAAGTCATGTAATGGTCATTCAATGTATTATTATTATAAAAAAGACGCAATTTTGATGCACCAATATTAAGCGGACAATTCAGTTCTAGTTGTTTTCTATCACTTTGATATAAAATATTATTATGTAAGTAGATAATGTAATATTATTAGATCATATACCATATGGAGATAAATAAATATGCTATCTCTTATCATTGTATGTTTAGTTTCTATAATTATTTACGACATGTAGTTTGTTTTACCATATCTACTCAATTGAGTCTAGTAGCGATTATATTTTATTATGACATATATAATATTTCTATGATATATATATAGAAATATTTTCGAATGACTTAATATATAAATGTAAATTAACTCTTCGTATTGAGAGAAGACTGACATCAAATCGTGGAAGGATATAACGAAGAACATATTGTTGATTAAAACGAAACATGAGCATAAATTAAATTTAAATTAAAACGAATAAGATTTCATTATTAATGTTAAGGTATAACTTACCTAAATATATTATCATATCATCCACTATCATATCATCCACTTCTGTCTAGAATACCTACGCTGGGTACTTGATTTAGGGATCTCAATATATTAAGGATATAGAAATGAAAATATTTTTATATTCTCGCATACTTTTCTTTATTCAAAGGGACCTTTACTCAAACTAAGTCCAATAGAAGCAAGGAGTCTCAGTTAATAATGCCCGGTATTTGGCAGTTGGCGCAGGACTATTCCATAAAACGTATAACATAATCGATAAAAAGTAAGTGCCTTCACTCCGCCTCCAAAATCCTTCGTCACAGGCGTTACTCCGAATATTTAATTTTAATTTCAATAGAAAATTTATTATTTGTACCTATCGTAAGCACTCCTCAGTTGTATTGTCTATGTTCAACTTTTCCCGCGTCTCGCAGCGTATGTGTGTTTTATTGCCGCGCCGCAGTCGTCGCTCGCTGCAATTATGCCGCGCTGAGCAATATTTGCCTTTATTAACTCAGTTGCACCAACACACGTGGCTCGGGCGTATAATGCACTGTCGCAGTCTGAAGATTTTGGAAAGCTGTTACATTCCATCGCCGAGATTGCGCGTCAAGCCAACTATTTACGTCGGCGCGTTTAATTCCCAAGGTAATCTATGAACTGTTCTGAATGCGAGTATTTGACTATACCGCCTTGCTGTGTTGTTAGCGTCAATGAGAGTTTATGAGGTGGCAACAATATTCGCTGTTTTGATTATTCACGCTCCGCTTATAGTTATTTTAGCTGCCAATCAATATCTGCTGCATAAGTCAATTGATACTGTTACATGTAGTATTTATATAGTGAAAATAAAGTACCAAATTGATTTACTATTGTTTTATGAGACCAAAAAGTAACAGGGGATTGTTTTATTAATATATAAAGCATTATTAGAGTTGAGTTTTTTTTGTTATGAATTCTTAATAACAATACATCAAACAATCCCCACACGATGCCCGTGCGTTAGGTTTTATAAATTACATATTTTCGTCGGATAAAAACATTCGCGTTACACGAAAAGAATACTAAGGTTCCGATAAAAGTGTTTTTTTACCTTTTATCGGCGATATTTTTATATGAAAATATTTTCTCCTACATTCCTAGAACAATAGATTACGCGGCAGGACAGATTTATAGCGCCTCCGTAAGGTAACAAAATGTGTAAAAGCTAATTTCATATCGCGGCTATAATTTTCACCATCACTACACCACGATGCCATTACAGAGTTTCCATAGATCGAGCGAAACGTAAAACACCGATTTACTTAAGAATATTTGAGTGGGGAAAACTATATAAATTATATATGGCAATGTTTCTAGCGCGAACAATTGTGTGCGCTATAAACATGACCTGTTAAGACTGGGGACGGATGTCTGCCCCAACTGAGGGCAGCCTGAGGTTCACTCAAAAATATTATCAAAAATAGTTTTAGACAGTTATAATGTACCATCGTACTCGAATAGATATTATTTTTTTAATGTGTAAAGGGATTCAGTTTCAAGGGTTAACAAATATAAAAATTTACAAAACTTTCCCTTTAATAAAATTCCAAACATATATGTATCTCTATAAGACACACAATACGTTTGTAGGCAGTATCATGACGTCTGCGTTTACATAACACGAGCACGTTACCATTCATGTGTAACATAAGCAGGATGAGAAGCTTCATTTTGAGCATTAATTTCAGTCTAGACGCTAACGAAACTAAATAGGATTGAGGTTAGGATTCGTTACAATATTTTGGACATGCGTTTATTGAAATACACAACATTTACGAGTATATACACCAGCCCTTAGGGGAAGCTGGTGGTGTCCGATTCGTGACAAAGTATCACACATCGATGTGAGATACGCAGTTATTACTACAAAGGACACTCTAAACGTAGTCTCTAAAGATCTATATAACTACCATAAGGCATTTGACATGAATATATTTGACTGTCTCGTTGGTAGTGTAGGTTGCACGCGCGACTGCCGAGCGGGAGGTTCTGGGTTCAAATCCTAGGTCGGTCACAGTTAGATTTTTCTGACCTTCATTTTTAGTAATGGTTCGAAATTTGGATGTGTTCACGGTAAATGTAGACTCACCACTTATTCTACAGTAGGACGTAAAAGTAACTCGTGAAACGCTTGTCTGTACTGCACTTCGCCCACCTCTTCGACGATTACAGGTGTGATTTCATGTGATGTTACGATTATAGAAATCTTACACATAATTCTTATCCACACACCCACGCGAACAATACCTTTAATAGGAGAACAGACGAGGCGAAGCACTCGCTGCGGAAGTTTAAAATTTCTACAAAACTGAGGTGTGTAAGTTCATTAACACTTGGCAATGATTATAGACATCACCTGGATCACCTTGCATCCTGTGACGTCACAGCTGGCCGCTCGCCAGCGATGGATCCGGTCTCCGTTCAGTGAATGGAACGGTTTATATTATTATCTGTGCATTTTAACGAGATGTGATAAATCGTCATTGTAACACCTGCATTTAACAATATTAACTTCAGAGTTACATTCATATACAGGTTGATACTGGCGAGTAAGTAGATAAAATACAGATTATTGAATTGTACAATGAAATTCTACAATTATCAAATTCCATATTTGAAAGAACACACAACTATATCCTATTAGTCTTTATCAGAAATTTGTTATACGTAAGCTTTCCTTAGTTTCCACGAATCTGATTGACGCATTGATCTTCAAATAAAATTTTTATCACATAGTCACTTGTACGTCCTAGGTCCTATTAAGGATTTATCGTGCATATCTTATGTCAGTCTTTCAATCGACGTATTAACGAATTACAATATTAACTGAATATATCGTAGAGTCACGTCGGTAAATTTTCTTTGTTTATATTTCATATAGCTGCCACGTTGGTCGTGGGACTGGTTCGTTGGTCGTGTTTGTTGCAAGTGCGACTGCCGATAGGGAGGTGCTAGGTTCAATTCTCGAGTCGGGTACTTTAAAATTTTTCTAATTTATATTTCCTAGTAGTAGCTCAGTGTTTGGACATGTGTACCTATTTCGTCGAGGGACGTAAACGTAACTCGTAAAACGTGGGAGTATTCTACATTGCTCTGCCTACCTCTTCGACGATTACGGGCGTGAGGTTACGTTTATATAGTTTCTTAGAAGAGTATTAAAGCAGATATTATCAATCAAGTATAGTGATGTCCTGCACTCCGGTTTAATGTATATATGTACTACATAAGTACGGTATTCCTAATGAAAAAAATTGTTTAGTTATCACTCTTCATACCAATATATGTAACAAAAATCGTACATCAAAATATATTTTAAGTATTTGCAATTAATACTAGGTGCATAACATACAACATATATAAAAAAATCGTGTGAAATTTCCAACTCGTACTTGTCCAGCATAGTAGACTATAGCCTGAACTCCCTCACTCTGAGAAGAGGGCCATGTTCGAAAAATAGAACTCGTATAAAAGTATCAGAAAAAAATGCTAATATCTGACGTTGAACTAAAATGCACACCGCAGCGAGTATTCGCACACGAACATTCCCGCGGGCTCAGCCGTCTTTCTGCTCATGGAAGATTCACTTCGATGTATTTCGTTCAATACGTTGACGAAAACTTTCCTCGTCGTACCCTCGTCCCTGCGGATCGGATTCCATTCATCACATTTAGTCCCGCCGTCAACGTTGCCACCCTGAGGGCTAAGTTCGCATATCCTGTTTGCGTGCGCACCTGCTTCGCCCTACGCCCGTATTACATCACGCGTATACCTGAAGAGGCAGGCAGAGGGGTGGAGCATACTGCCGCGATTCAGTCATTACGTTTACGTCCTACTATGAAATAGACGGTGAACCCATAGTCGTACCACGGTGCTGACTGCGAGCCACTCAGAGAAAGTATAAGTCAGAAAAATCCAGTAGTACCCAACCAAAGATTTGTACCCAAAACGCGGCAGCCGTGAAAAATATATATTTTAAAATGCATTTTATTTTACGTCGTTTATCTCCCTTTTCGCAGCTTTACAGCAAAAACAGTGTATAATTAAAAACTCGGCAATAACAACTTCGGTGTTACCGCGGTAACGCGATGGAAGCAAAACATAGCGCACTGTAATTTAATACCGGTAACTAGCAACGGTATATTACGCAAATATTCTGAATGCTCTGAATACTCTTTTAATATTTTTACATTGCACCGGTATTATTTCTCGCTTTTTATACGTAAACCATTTTTTTTCCCCGCACCCGAGTACGTAGCTTTGAAATGTATATCGCATACTATCTGTTTTAATACGGGAAACTTTAATAATAAATAAATAGAAGATAAATAATTATATGTAACACGGCACATTTCTTATGTCTTTATGAGTTACCTATATAAATCGATTAAGACCAAGTAATTATTGGCTGATGGATGAGTCGAAATTCTCCAAAACCGACGTGAATTTATAATGAGAGTGATAAATGTAAAAGAACTATAGAGATCGGTAAGTGTAGGAGATATTTGGTCGTTAGTGCTCTCTACCTGCCCGGTGAGGAACCTGGGATTAGGGCACATATGTCCCTAGAATTTTATATTGCGTCAGCTAAAACTACCACTATAAGCAAGACGCCTTAGCTATAAGGTTATTTATTTATTTATTTATTTTGTTCATTATTTCTCCACTGTTTGGTTTCTTTTCATAATAAGGAGAATTGGAGCTTTTGTTTGGACATAGAGTACCCAAAACCTGCTTAGTACAGTTCAAATATGTTAGAAAGCATTATAGAAAACTATGAAGTGGTTTACTCAAAGGTTCACTCGAAAGGTTTTCCTTGTTGTCTATGGACGAAATATTCGTATCGTGAAATACGCAAAACTCAGGGAGTATTATAACCAATCATTCAGAATCAGAGAAGGAAAAGTTTTCAGATTCTTTTTTTCTATTGTAGTGAACGGGAAAATAGTAGTTGGGTGAAATAAGTATTGTACGAAAAGAAAATGTGTTTTTCGTATAATGACCAAGAATTTTTATAGTCGTACAGTTCAAGTTTCGCATGTATGTTTGGATAAATATGAATGAGCCCGAAATAGAATGGGCCTTGTATATTTCAGAGGAATGCACTATATTGTACATATTATTAATATTCCTTTCACCAGATAGCGATACTGAATTTGAAACCGGCTTTTTTAATATTTATAAGTGGTTGTTACTTGCGACTTCAGGCACGATTCCTTGAAACTGTAAATAAAAACGTTCCATATTTTGATCCTTACATCCTGTGATCTAATCTAACTGCTATCATAATCATACATCAATATATAGATCTATGTTCCGTGGAGCGTTATGTTTTTATAACACACAATCCGTAACAACAAAATCCATAGACGTACAAATTCGTCGTAGGTCTCAAAAACTGTGAACAGATGTAGCAATGGATAAGCCACATTGTTTCAAGGACCGAAAATTCATTGAGACCACAACTCAACCAGTAACAGCCACGTAAAATAAAAGAAGTATAGGTGCCCTTCCAACTGCGTGATATGACCCCCTGAATAACAGACAGAAGCCAGTTCAAGAGAGTAAGGAGCCGCTACATTCAGCAGAATAGTTACAGAATAGAGTAACGCCGATTAGAGTTAAACTATATGCAAAAATAATTCAGCAATGTCAACAAACAAAGTGTACGAGTATTACGTTATCACGTTTGTAATCACCGAAAACGTTGGCAGAGGAGAGTAATACACTCCCACGTTTAACAGCCACGATTACGTCCCATCTGGAATCGGGACCTTTCGATGGAACCAAACACAAATTGACTTCGAGCCGCGACTAGAAATTCAAGTCAGAAAATTCCAAGAGTACTCCACCCGAGCTTCGAATAGGAAACCTCTCGATGGGCAGTAACACATGCAGTAATCACTAGAACGAATTACACGCACATTTAAATTATCAAATAACTGATATACAATATGCAACAGAGTCATTCACAATTACACACGAGATACATTCGCAAAGATTGAGGGAGCGGGAATTTAGATCAATTCGGATGGGAATTCCTTTGCCGTGTAAATTCCCGTGACAGCCTCTTTGTATGGCAGGCTAGGATGTCTCGGTCAACTAACACCTATCCAGAACACAATCCTGATACGACAATCAAGAGAGTGCATGTCTTTGAGATGCTGTCGAGGTAACTATGGACACTGTCATAGGATATGGGTGCATATTGATGATTAGAATGAGCTGAGCAACGAATTGAATGATACATATGCCCATGAGAATTTAGGAACAGCCCTTTAAGTTCTTTAATAAATATTGTCCTTAATGAAAATATACTACAACGCGCTAAAGTATAAAACACGTAAGGTTCAATTTTTGCCGTGGTCATTATATCTGCCTGTTATATATTTGATTCCCGATCAAACATGACCTTTTGACTAATCTGTATAGATCATCGGGACTGGTTATTTGTGTACTTTGTGGTTTAAAGATCAGCCTTCGCACTTCGGGGATCTTGATTTCAAAATTAAAGTAACTTTAATTTTGCAAAGTTTCCGTTTTAAGGTCAAATATCACATGTTACGTATACACCGTGATTCTGGTTATGTCTAGCTTTAGGAGGAGAATATAATTATATAAGAGGATACGAGTATGAAGAATTTTAATATAATTAAATACTAAGAATCGAAATAATTTCTCGCAATACATTTATGAAAAAAACATATTTGTCATATTAATACACCTAAAGTTACAGTCATTCAAATGTATGTTAGAGGTATACCAGAAATAGAATTGAACTGATTTTATTTTCTTTACTATAATTAATATTTAACGGAATTTAATTATATATTTTTTTATTATTGAACTTATTTTTTCCTGTGAAGAAATTGAACCCATTTATTTTACTAGAAATTATTTACAGCTAAACGCTATCACCAACATTCCCAACCCGCTTGCCCAGGGTAAGATTTTAAGCATTACCCCTCAGGAGAAGTCTATATCGAGCAATACATTGCGTTAGACTCATGACGACGTAATCTATAATTTTCCTACAGAGCAAATTATACGTAATGTTAATTTACTTTATACATATACATCTCTTTTAAAACAAGTTATTAGAACTGTTCTATTTTACGAGCACCGACACCACACAGACACGGCAACGGGCGTAATCGTGTGTGTCGAACATTCGCAGGACTGCGTCACACCTCATACTACGCTGTTCACTCACTACTCCACGTGGACATTTACAAACAATATGGAACGTATTCCGCCATTCTCCCTGCGTCTGGATCATTATGTCAATAGTGGTGATTAAGTAGGCATATTTAGCATCGTGCCCGTAAAATTATTTCGTTTTGTATTAATGAATTAGGCGAAAATCTGTGGAACGCATCACCGTGCTCCGACGTCCGAGAGTTTAAATGTTTTTGTATGTTTGTGATTTAAAAAAAATTATGTCAGGTGTAATATTGTGGCGAGTCTTATTGGTGATATATGTGTTTCCTCAATAACAAAATGGAATGTAGAATAAACAGATTATCTACATGATTTGGTAACTTCCACTTTTCATAATTGAGTTGTTAATAAGTTGGCTGGACCTAGGCGCTGTTCTACGTTACCTCCTTAGAACTGAGGGTTGATGAAGTGTACCGAACAGACAATGAAATTTATCATTTAAAAATATATTCATTAAGAAGCTAATTATCTTTTTTTCTAAGTGATGAATTCGCTCTATTATCTTTTTGATTGGATGTCGAGGAAAAAAATGAATGTATTATTTCTTGTTTGTTATCATTGTTGTCGAAATTAAGCCAATTAGCGCCGCCATCGTCGAAAGTAATATCTTCGGAATCGTGAAAATAGGAGGCCCGTTTGAATTATATTTTAAACGGAACAACATCCGGTTTTCATTTTCAATTATCCGTGTCAAGTACGTATAAACCAAGGGTGACTTATTTACGGCGTGATGAGATCATATTAGTTCCGCTATATGCACTAGGAATCCATACAAAATCTAAGCTTAGCACGGAGGTGCGTCTAGTAATAAACCTTGCTAGGTAACGAATGACATTTATAATGAAATGCTCATTATTATTATTACTATCGCCCAACTATGTTCGAAATTCAAAATTCAAATTAATTAAATTTAAAATTCGAACGTCACTGACGTTCTTAACTGAATTCAAATTGAAATTAATTTATTGCGGAATGGTATTAACGTAAACGAGTATACCTCTATAAATCTCTACTCTGTGTGACTACTTGATCAGCTATCGTAACTCTGTGTTTTATAATATTGACGGTGTAAACGTATTTAATCAATATTTACACAAATCAGAGGGCTAAATATTAAACCCCTCCCCGCGCGTAATCTTCCCAAAACTGTCACAGATTATAACAGGCAAAATCAAAGTATACACTTTATAAAATTTAAAGAAAACAAAATATTGGTACCAATCACAATCAAATATAATTGGCTCAATCTGATGGACGTGCCCTTATTTATTCAGATTCGAAAAGTAAATGTAATTTCTAAAAACTCTTACTGGTTTCTTGCTCATAATTTATTTTTTCTAGTTCTAGCTCGGAGTTTGAAAATGTACCCAGTATATAGTACAATAGTAGGAACCACCACCTATTCCATATTGAAACGTAAACGTAACTGACGGAACGTGGGAATGTATCACATTCCTCTGCCCGCCTCTTTGGAGATTGCAGGCGAGGAGGTACTTGACGTTTAATTTACATCATACCAACTCGTGTTCACTGGGTCTATAAACAATTAAAACATTTTACCCTATCGTCCACATCACATTCACATAATAATATGACGATATGAACACTAATAAAGCATTAAACACACGCGCAAACGAAACCGCGGAAACCAGCGGTAATCGCAAATAAAAGCCATTTTAACAGTTCCATAATAATAATGGCTCACAGTTAAAAGACACACAAATTAATTCTCCTGGGG
>DWEI01006044.1:0-10370 GCA_018245875.1 Mysoria ambigua | reverse complement strand
ATACAAACAGGGATGGCATCATATATTTTAGATACTGTTATAATGTTCATATTTTTCTAATTAGGTATCCAAGTCATAAACATGGATTTCGGACACCCTCCACCGAATTTGACGATGCCTCCGCCAAACATGGCTGGGCCAATGGGCCTACCGGGCCGTAACAACACACGCCATAACTTTAGGCCTTTCAACTACCAGATGCGCTTTCCCTCCCAGGGTCCCCTGAACATGACTCAAGATGACTTCGACGGTAAACGTTTACGTAAATCAGTTATGCGTAAAACGGTAGACTATAATGCTGCAATTATCAAAGCTTTAGAATGTCGTGTTTGGCAAAGAGATTGGCGTGATAGACACGCTTTGCAACCCGATGCAATGTATACGCCCGACCTGCTGCCACCGCCTTCCTATCCAGATAATCCAATTAATGCTGTTACCACACGTTTTGTTAAAACTGCAACAAATAAAATGAGATGTCCCATTTTTGCTGTAGCATGGACACCTGAAGGTAGGCGACTGATTACTGGAGCTTCCTCTGGCGAATTCACTTTGTGGAATGGCCTAACTTTCAATTTCGAAACAATTCTTCAAGCCCATGATTCCCCCGTTAGGTCTATGGTCTGGTCCCATGGTGAAGGTTGGATGATTACCGGTGATCATTCAGGATTCATTAAATATTGGCAGAGCAATATGAACAATGTAAAAATGTATCAAGCGCATAAGGAAGCAGTCAGAGGTATTAGTTTTAGTCCCAGTGATGCAAAGATTGTGACATGTTCTGATGATGGTACCCTTAGAATATTTGACTTCTATAGATGTCAGGAGGAACGAATATTGCGAGGGCACGGTGCTGATGTGAAATGTGTTCAGTGGCATCCAACTAAGGCACTTATTGTGTCAGGGAGTAAAGATAATCAACAGCCAATAAAACTGTGGGACCCCAAGTCTGGTATGGCTTTATCAACCTTGCATGCACATAAATCCACTGTTATGGACTTGAAGTGGAATGATAATGGTAATTGGCTTATAACCGCATCCAGAGATCATTTACTTAAATTGTTTGATATTCGTAAACTGGGAACAGAGTTACAGATATTTCGAGGTCATAAAAAAGAAGCATCTAGTGTTGTATGGCATCCCACTCATGAAGGTCTATTTTGCTCTGGTGGATCAGATGGAGCTATATTATTTTGGAATGTTGGAACTGATAAAGAAGTAGGATGCATTGAAGGTGCACACGAGTCCATAGTTTGGACAATGGCATGGCATCCCTTAGGCCATATCTTGTGTTCTGGTTCCAATGATCATACATCTAAATTCTGGACAAGAAATCGTCCAGGAGATCAAATGAGGGATAAATACAACTTAAATACTCTACCCCCCGGGGTTCAAGATGATAATGATCTTGAGGAACCTGCAGTGATTCCTGGAATGGGTCCGGAAGACAAGGTGGAGATATTTTCATCGGATGCTGATAAAGTAATACCCGGTCTAGATTTGGACACAACTTTGATTCCAATGGAATTCGAAAAGAAGGTTAAAAAGGTACCATATAGTAAACCTATACCTAGGAACTTCCAGGCTCAATGGAACCATGGACCATCAGTAGATGATGCAGCTACAGAAGCACTCACACAGGCTCTGGTTGAGTCTGTGCCAGGTGCTGTGCCATTGCAGCAAATAACACCTACAGCTATTTTTATATATGGGAAGTTTTTAACTGTGGAACCTGGTTCTCAACTAGAAAGAGCCATCAATGAGGGCCCTGTTGCACTTAAGAAATATATTGCCACTGGTGCCATTGAAGAATTACATGAAATGATGCCTCACTTAGAAGAAGATGCAGATGATGACAACTTCCTGCCATTTGAGTATCCTACTCCAGAAATTGATGTAGATTCTGATCATGACAAAAATGATGAAGAAAATGCAGAAATTCGTGAAAATGATAATTTTGAAGATATGAAAGACATTGAGCGCAGTAATGAAACAAATCGGGATAATTATGAAGAAACCCTCCAGGAAGTGAACAGTCCGTCTCCTGTTGTCAATATGCCACCAATAAATATTAGACCTCCTCCACCACCTATAAACATGAATCCCATAAGACCTCCAATGGGTCCTCCCCCAATGCATCCAATGGGGCCTCCAATGCACTTACCCCCACCACACATGGGTGGAATGCCTCCAATGGGCACCATGCCACCTATGGGAGCAATGCCACCATTAGGTGGAATGCCTCCAATGCCACGAATGGGAAATATGCCAATGATGAACAACATGCCACCTCATCCACCATATCAAGACAATGGTTATAATAAAGCTAATTATGATACTGGTTATTCTCAGGACCAATCTTATTCCCATGAAAACAACGATGAATATAATGATGAAGAATCTTTTGAACAAAATTATGAGGAGGACAATAATTACAACACTGAGGACAATAATGGTGATAGTTATATACGGAACCAGAGGTGGAATGATAGGGGGCGCGGTAGAGGCAGAGGTATGGAGCGAGGCCGTGGCCAAGATAGGGGCAGGAGTAGAGGTATAAATGGCCACGGAGGTCGAATAAATCGCCGAGGAATTTTACCGCGTGGGGCGTGGAGTCGCAGGGGCGCCGGCGCCAGCAGGCCCTTTAGAAGAGGTGGGAAACCAATTCCCAACTAGCATGGAATATCATCCTGTCCATGCACGAGCAGACATTTTAATGCCTTAGTTAAATTGATGAGCTGATAAGTGTTAATTTGTTAAGTGTTGAATAAACAGTGATTGAGAATCCGGAGGGTTGTACATAATTTTTCTTTACAGCTTGTATGTTAAATTCATAAGGTAAAACGTAATAAAATTTATTTCCCAAAAAAATGCTATTAAAATTTTCTGCGGGTGAATATTGTCTTGTCTACAAAAATTGGTGAGTTGAACAGTTCCTTTTGTGGTTAATTTTGAGGGTTGAATGATGTTACATATGTTTTTTTTTTATAATAACAGGTAATTATTGCATAAATTCAGCCAGCCAGAGTCAAAATTCAGCCTGAAGTGTCCCCACCAGCTGATCAACGGATTGTCCGGCCTCCAATATCCATCATTATTATAGTAAGGCGGTATTTTTGTATTATGTTATTAATAAAACAAATTTTTCCTTTTTTTTTTCTAATAAAGATTACGTTCCTCGAAAAACAACTCCTGTTTATGTGGGATTCAATGCATTGTAAAAATGAAATAAAAATATATAAACAAGACAAAATAAAATAAAACATGATGTCCGGGGAAGTCCTGTCCTTTTACAAGTACAGTCAGAACATCTAATACAACATGTTAGTAGAAGCTTGCGATCATTCACACTTATTTTATTTACTTATTACATAAATATTACATATTACACGTTATTATGTTTAAATATATTACATGTTGGTGGTAATCTGTGATACATGATTCTCTAATTTATTATAAACTATTAAACTCTCGTTTTGGTGTCCTTCTCCTTAACTATCGTTACTTTACAGGATGCATTCTATTATTATCATAAATACTTTTGGCACATTAAATTTACTCTGTGGTTTGCTTAATTTGATGGACAAACGGTAATACTAAAATATACTATTATTTTTAAAACGTCCTTGCAGTCTTGATGTGTTTTTATTACAGTGGCTTAAGTATTTTTTTTCTGACCATTGTTTTGTCATTCATATGAAATGCAATGTGCAGTACAATTTAGTTTCACTCAATAAATCGTGTTATTGCTTAATTTGTTCTCGGCCTATCCTCTTCAAGTATATTGTATTGAACAAGATGATGTATAAAATACTTGTACGGTGACATACTCTTTGTGTGTCTCGATATCTGTGTGCTGGCAATCGCCCTTCCTCACCAAACCCTCTCCCTCGGACAAGTTATGATCGTTGCATCGAATGAAACTTGTGTTACTTGTTTTAAAACGTTTAAGTTAATCTTGAAGTATTTGTGGAACTAATAAAATTATAAAATTTCAAGGGGTTTCATTTTTATCGCCTACCACCTGCATAAATAAAGAGACATTGAAAATTGAAATGTAGTTTTAATTTTTGAGCGTTAAACAAATCAAAGTTACTTGGTGCACGTAGGTGGAGAGTGTTAAAGGTGTATTTCCCTTGTTACAGATGTCCCTGGGCGGATGGGCGTACTTGTTTATATTGGTGACAAAATGTTACGCCAGTCAGTATGACAACGGAGGCGATAAAAATTCCGTCACAGCTGGCCCGGAGAACGTGACGGTGCGCTTGGAGGCCGTGGACGGTACGCCGAATTACAGGTTGAAGAGACCTGAAAAGGGCACGCAATGGTTTCCGGAGCGGGAGAAGTTGGACATATGCGTCAGGAGAGCGCAGTGCGAGGTGCTCAACAGGACGACGTGTCTCGGCGTGAAGTTGCCGTACAATATGACGAGCGTCCACCTGACGTTCTACGACAACCAGCACAAGATACAGAACCAGCTGGAACTGTACAGGCAGCTGACCAATGTGCCGAAGTGCTGGGCGGTCATCCAGCCGCTGCTGTGCGCAACTTTCATGCCCAACTGCGAGCGTATACTCGGCCAGGACATGGTGTACTTGCCGTCCTATGAGATGTGCAAAATCACCATGGAACCGTGTGCCATACTCTACAACACGTCATACTTTCCGTCGTTTTTGAAATGCAACACGACGCTGTTCCCGCACAGATGCGACAACCCTGTGAGAGAGATGAAATTCAATACTACAGGAAAATGCTTGCCGCCATTGATACACACCGATAAACCTATACATTTCTATGAAGGTACATATTGGGAATTATAATGTGTCATATTACAGGTATTTCTTCTTTAAAGATGTTCCATAATTTTCGAAATTACGGTAGAACATTCCAGAATTTACATTCAAGTTTATACTCTCGGATTCCAGTTCTTGTTTTGAAATAAAGTATGATCTATTTTAGATACAGTAAATGTAAGTCACTCAAAATGCAACACTCTCCGAGGTATTTTCAAAATCTAAAAACTCTTTTAGTCTCATTCCGATATCAAGCCGTTTCTCTGCTGCAAAAATAAATTTTTGGTTACCCTAAAATTCTAAAGGCTAGTGCGGATCGGGAATTGCATAGGTAGTTTAGCATTTTGCAGAAAGAGGAATCATGCTAATAGATGACGAGGTATGGTGATGTAAAACGGGGATGCCCTAACGCAAGCGATCTAGTTTTTTCGGTGTAGGACTCGGCGACATCTTATTAGCCATCAGGCGTGATCATGATATGGGTATAATAAAGATTATTTGATAAGGCGAAACCGAATTTGATTGATTCAATATTTGACAGCCAAATTTCATATATTCAGCACCTCATATTTTCCTATATGTCATCATCATCAGCTCATATATATTCCCGCACCCCAGCTGTACTGGCACTGAGGGTGGTGTAAGAGGAATCGTACATAGATAGATAGATGGCGAAGTGCGAACGTGTGCAGGTATATCTGGCTGCGGGCTGCCGTGCCGCGACCCGCTGTACACGGAGGACGAGCACCAGCAGATCCACCGGCTGGTGGCGTGGGGCGCGGGCGCGAGCCTGGCGCTCAGCCTGCTCGCCGTGGCCACCTTCCTCGTGGACTGGCGCAGCGCCAACAAGTACCCGGCGCTCGTCATCTTCTACATCAACGTGTGCTTCGCCGTCGCCTCCATGGGGTGAACTGTTGCATTAGTACCTTCGCGCGTGCGCCTCGCAGCACTGCCTCGTCCTCCACTTGGTCAGGTCCTGATATAATCCCGCTACTCGTTTTGTGCCGAATGAGCCGAAGTGGTACTAGGTTCAGAAATAATGACATTTAAAGTTTGGCTGCGAAGGGTTCACTCGACCCTGAGCGAGAGGCTCCGGGCGCGACGCTGGGGCCACGTCGCAGTCTACTCGCCGCAGGTGGCTGGTGCAGTTCGGCGTGGGCTCGCGGGACGACATCGTGTGCTCCAAGGACGGCACGCGGCGCCAGGGCGAGCCGTCCGCCGAGGAGAACCTGTCGTGCGTCGTGGTGTTCGTGTTGGTAAGTATATTTAAACTACTGAATTGTAATGTGTGACAATACTGTTGTATGAACTCGGCAAATAAAAATGAATTTCAATGCGGACTTCTGCAATTAATTTAGACTTCTGTTTTCTTTTCTCTCTCAATCCTCTCTCTATATGGAGAATGCTAAGAATAAATTACAAAAGTGAATGTTATTGAACTCTTATGAATTTGACAGAATTATATACTATTAAAACTCCCATGCTCTGGAGATTCGCTTTGTGTAATTGTAACGCTTGGTCCTATTCTAAATGAACGGCAGCTGTCATGTTATATTTGTTCTCGTACACGTTTCCTGGTCAGGTGTACTACTTCATGATGGCGGCCTGCGTGTGGTTCGTCATCTTCACCTACGCGTGGCACATGAGCTTCCGGGCGCTAGGTGAGACACTGTCGCCGTACTAGTGCGTCGTCTTAAACGAGATGTGGCGAGTTTAAGGACTGCATTAATTAACATGCGGCTGTCACTCAAAATGTAAGATTAGGTGCGCCGTTTAAAAAATTGACATGTGTGTGGAACGTAAGATGGCAATAAGATGTATGCTTGAAAGGGAATCACTGAACGGAGAGTGAAGGGTCCGGGAGAGATTCAATGACGGGCAACGGATGATCGGAGTGCAAATGAAAGTTGTTATTGTCAAGTATCAAATTGTTTTACTTGGTGGAGAGGTGGAGAGTCTACTGCCATACCCCGGGCACATAGTATTGACAATAATTCTTTTTAAACAAATCCACATCATTACTTTTATCAGCAACCTTGTCGTTGGACTGTTGGATTCGGAATGATAGGAATAAAGACCCAAGTCCTCCGGGCTGGCCAACCGCTAGTTTATGAAGTTTTTTCGCCTCAGAATGTGATGGAAAACTGGAAGGTGCAAGATTATGTCCGGTGCTACTTAACTGTTCTAAATATTAACTTGAACCGTCTTTGGCAGGTAAAATCCAAGACAGAATTGACAAAAAGGCCGCCTACTTCCACCTGATCGCCTGGTCGTTGCCGCTGATCCTCACCATCACCACCATGGCCTTCGGGGAGGTGGACGGCAACAGCGTCACGGGCGTGTGCTTCGTGGGCTACGTGAACCATCCCATGCGCGCCGGGCTGCTGCTGGCGCCGCTGTCCGTGGTCCTGCTGCTGGGCGGCTACTTCCTACTGCGAGGTGAGTACTCTGAGTAGGAGAAGAATATGGTTAACAGGTTAAAAACGCTTTTCCTTGACATGTTAATCAAATTGCTGTAATATATTTTAATAGTTCTGTATTCATTTTATCACCTTCTTTAACTCGTATCAATCTTTGTCAGTTTTTATTGACTATCATGGATAAAACCATAACATCAAGCCTGTAATCTCCAAAGAGGTGGGCAGAGGAGTGCAGTACACGCCCACACTGCAACAGTTTTGTTTACATCTCACTGTGCAATATGCGGTGAGTCTACTAGCATGCGTGTGTGAGGCGCGGGCCGGCGTGCGCAGGCGTGCTGTCGCTGGCGGCGGTGCGCGCGGCGGGCGCCGGCGTGCTGTCGGCGCGCGCGGCCGCGCACATCCGGCGCACGCTGGCGCGCTGCTCGCTCACGGCCGCGCTCGTGGCCGCCGCGCTGTGCGGCACGGCCGCCTGCCACCTCTACGAGTTCCGCAACGCCGCCCTCTGGCGCGCCGCCTTCCGCCGGAACATCGTGTGCGTCACACGCGCTGCATTCATGCATGAGCAGCAACCGCTTCGTTTACACAGCTGCAGTAACTTTTACCCTATTGGTTCATATTATTTTATGAGGGCTAAATCACTACTTTTGTAATAATATTTTTAGTTTATATACCGGGCAGATTTCAAATTAAAATTATTCCAGGACAGTTCGTCTACATCAAATAAACATCAAATAAGACGTTTTATTTCGAAGCAACCTGTAGCTAGGAGGCCTCTGCTTCACCATACCAGAGTCCGTTCCTACAGCACCATGATAATGTCGATCCCACCGACAGCTGCCGGCTGGAGGCGCTGCGCGACGGCGGGCGCGAGTGCGCGGGCGGCGCGCGGCCCTCCGTGTCCGTGCTGCAGCTGCGGCTGCTGTGCTGCTTCGCGGCCGGCGCGCTCATGGCCTCGTGGACCTGGACGCCGGCGGCGGCCGCGGCCTGGCGCCGCTACATGGCCAGGTCGGGCCCGCGCCGCTGTATCTGTCCTGAAGTATTGTGGGCAATCCGCAGCTATTAACAAACACGAAATACCCGTTTTGAAAGTGGCACCTTTTCACTTGTTTTACTTTAATATCTGTTAGTAATATAGATTGTGTTATGTACGCAAAAGAAAATATAAAGGGGTGTCTTTAGCGGAACACTTGGTGGTCAAATAAAAGTATTTTTTTCGACATTAATTCTTGAGAGCACATCGTACAGTACAGTGACAGTTTTAGAAGTAATTTCATAGACAACGGCATTAAAAACTATTGCCTTGCTATTACTAAAATATCAGGCGCGCAAACAAGAGGGAAATTGTAATGGGCATGAAAAGGTAAACGCGTAGAAATTAATCACAAGGGCCTTTGAACGTAAATTTTATTAGATAAAAAGGACGTGGCATTCGAAGCGCGCCTGACGAGGCTGGCGCTGACGAGGGGTGCGTGCGCGCAGGAAGTGCGGCTGCTCGGTGGAGGCGGAGCGCACGCGGCGCGCGCGCAAGCACGAGCTCATCGCGCGCGCCTACCGCCGGCGCGACGAGTTCGCGGCGCGCGGCCGCCTGTCCATCTCGCTGGGCGGCTCGCGCCAGGACCCCGTGGGGCTGTGCCTGGACCACACGGCGCCAGCCGACGGCGCCGACGACGCGCGTCTCGAGAGCGGCGAGCTGTCCTCCTCGTGGGCCGCCAACCTGCCGCGCTTCGTGCGCCGCCGCGACGCGCTCGTGCTGCCCGCGCCGCACGCCGCCGCCTCGCTCAGCTCCACGCCCGACCGCCGCAACTCGCAGGACTCGCAGATCAGCATCAGCCTGCGCCACGTGTCCGTGGAGTCGCGCCGCAACTCGCTCGACAGCCAGCTCTCCGTCAAGATCGCCGAGATGAAGACCAAGGTGGGGCGGCGGCGCACCAAGCACGCCAAGGCCAAGCGCAAGGCGCGCGCGTCGGCGCGCAAGGAGAGCACGCCGTCCATCGAGAGCCAGCTCAGCCGCTACTGGCTGCAGGCCGTGGCCGCCAGCCACGAGCCCGCGCGCGAGGAGGTCAAGTTCAGCTTCGACTGAGGGCCCGGCCAGTGAGGGGCGCACCCACTACCCTGCGACACGTCTCTCACGTGACTAGCTCCACCATGTTCTCGAATATTTCGTCTCGTTAGTTGGATTTTTCTATGTGCTCTCTAATCTCTATTTTTATTATATTTTTCTGATTAATCGAATACGATTTTCGCATCAATGTAATGTAGGCAACGGATTCAGTATTCTGAAAGATGACAATCGCATCTATTTTTTGATGCAACATATACTTGGATAGCTGGTAATCGATAAGTTTTTTTTACTGTATATCTTTAGTGCATAAGTATAAAAGTTCAAATTAGATACTCCGTAGTCCAAAGTGATTGACGACTGTGACAAAAGTATGTTCTAGCGTTTAGTTTACATGAACTTAGTTTATAGCGACCGCTTTGTTCTGTACAATGGTAACAAGAACGGTTTTGCAAATATACGTTGTGTGCAGACAGAAAATTTAAGACTGACAGACATCTCCACTCTTTACTATACATGCTACAAATGTAAACATAATATCGATATCTAGGTTGTGAATTTAGTCTTCAAAATTGCAGCTGTGTAATTAATTTCTATTTTATAATTAAAGACATGAGTTGATGAAGGTGATGTGCAATAGTAATTTGTAAAGTTTAAACTAATTTAAGTTTAATACTGATTTGTAGAAGTTGACATTCAATGCTTTTCGGTAGCTGGGGATCCTGTGCCTGAGACAATTGTATACACTGCCTATATTTATTACTGGTGTATTTCAGGCAATGTTCAAACAGAGACATAGAACGTTTTAACACATTTTTTATGTGATAAACTATACATAACCTGTCAATTCACTCATGTCTTTAAATATTTTTAGGCAAATATACATTTGTATGTGAAAAATACAGTTTATAGTGTTTTGTGATAATATCTCGTACGTAACATGATCTGTGCCATATCAAGTATAAAGAATAGTTTTGTAAACAGTGTTATTGTTAGCCAACTGGTTGGTAATGGTGAGTGCGAGCATTTCTTTGGGCGGTGCTTTTTATTGCTCAATGATATGGTGACTCGCCGGTAACATTACATAGAATAGGTGAT
>DWEI01006043.1:0-10372 GCA_018245875.1 Mysoria ambigua | reverse complement strand
ACGTTTACGTCCCACTATGTAATAGGTGGTGAGCCTATTGTCATGCATCGGGCACATATCCAGACTCCGAACCACTAGCAGAACATTTCCACCATTCAAGTTACCTTTGATCAATATTCCTATTAAATGGTGTAAAATAACTTTTTATTTTTTATTTTTACTCAGTATAATCAAATCAATACAATTTTGTGTCACTTATTATTCAAAAGACCTTGTTTTGTGTTAATCGATTCTGTAATATTACCAAGATTAGTATAGTATTATGAGTTGTTATTGAAATAATGTAAATATTATTGGAATACAATTTGTTTAATCATCTGATCATATTCTTGAAGTCTTAACGTTTAAAGAAAAAAACGTGATGTTTGTAAGTGAATGATATATTGCACTCAGTTTTAAATATTAGGTATCGAGTAATATTTGTACAGGGTTTTTCAGAAATAAATCAGATTTTGTAATAAATTAAACGTTTTATTATTATAACCATCGACAGTAGCTTGTAAAGGACAATAGTAAAAAACATGTGAATGGTACATATTTAAATCATTTTATCCATGAACACTCATGAGACATTTAACAGAAAAAAAATTTGCATGACTGAACTTAGCCAACAAATTCGTATACCCAGTGATTTAAAAAAACAGTTTAAAAGATTAATAGTACCTACATTCAAACCCCTACTCTTTTGTTTTTGGATTTATTGAATACACGAAATATCATATGGGAACTACATTGACATTTTGAAACCACCATTTGAATGCTGTTTTCATATTGCATTTCATGTTATCAATTAATTCAAAAATGTTAAGTGCATAGAATTAAAATTTGCTAAAAATAAAAGATATTTAGGAAGGGGCCAGTTATAATTCCAGATACATTTGTAAGGTAAATGAAGAGTATATTAATGGTATCCTGAACAAATCTAAATAGCCGTGTAGCGTAAAAATTCTGAGCAAAAACTCCCCTCGGAAGTGCGCAAGAACTTATTAGGGGGAAGCCTATGTCTAGCAGTGGACCGAGACAGGCCACTGGTGATATTAAAGATAATTATACTTCAATTTAATAACGTATTCCGTTTTTACTTGGAAGAGGCCGTTATGGACAGGTAACCTTACAAAACGCTCCTGACAGATATGGCGGACTTCAACAGAATAAAACAACAGACAAAGAACAGAATTGAACTAAAACTAAGACAAGCCTAAAGTAACACTAGGTTGGTTATGGCAACGATCTGAATGTATTTACAATTTATTATATACAGAATAAAAAGCCTCTTATTCTTAACAAAACATCATGCCTGCTATTTCCGAAGGGATACACGGATGATCATAGTATTTACACATGTCATCTGTATATTATACGTCTCTTAGAATAGCGATTAGCCTCTTGACATAAATATATCTTCGGTCACGAGTCCACAATTCGAGCTATCACTGGGAATTGCAACTTTAAAGGTTAGTTAACCTTTTTTAACGTCAGGAAAATGCATTTGCGCATATCATCGAACTCGGTGGAGCCCGATGGGTATGGTGGACTCGTGGTAATGCCCAGCCTACCCACTGACGGCGAGCCATTGGCGTTACGAGTGGGCAACGAGAACTACGTTTGCACGACTTTCGTGACCAAGGCCAGTTAACCTGGCCGAAATTATCTTAATCTTCGATTCGATAAAAAACCTTCATTTAGAAGATTTCAAGCTGATTTTTCATAGCGCAATTGGAAAATAGCGCATTAATTTTGTTTTTTTCTACAGGTGTATAATAAATAATTATAGGCTTCTGTCCGATCAGCGAATGTAACGTAAGTATGCAAATGACGTACAAGTCGAAAAAATCATTGGTAATTTTCCGTTTTGATTACAATACTTCACAGAATGTTTTTATTTGACTCTCACTGTACCTACTGTGAGTTGTACGAACAATTGCGACGCTAAGGCAGTTGCAACAAGTTACCATGTTCTAGAATTGTGTTAAAATTATTAAAGGTAACCTGTAGACCACTAAAATAATCGAGAAAACCAGTTTTACAGTGAACATGCACCAAAATAGTTTCACAGTCAAATATTTTAAGTATTCGCAGGTACCTATATACTTCAATGTTTGAATTTGGGATTTGTCGATGTCTATAAGGCCATGAAGTACTATTACTATACATATACTGACGAATTTTCATTTTTATATCGACGGTGACTTTCATTACGTTTAGAAGTTATTGAACCGATATTGCGTAAAGGTAATGATTAAAATTGACATGTTCCATTAATCTCGTTTAACCTATGTACAGCACTTTAACTTCGAAAACCGTTTTAAAACAAAGCGGACACGGCTATTAAAGCGCTCATTGCATTGGCACCGACGCAAAACAACATCGCGTGAATGAAACACGAGTCAGTGTGTGACCGTAGTTCGGTAGTTTAGTTGCTGATTTCTGATGGGTCTGCTATGAAAGAACGTTAAATATTCGGGGCTAATTAGCATTTTTGAAGGCTTCACGGGGCTTCCAAAGGTTGACATTTTATATATTTAGAATGAGTTTCTATGTAATCTGCACTGGAGTTGACTAGCGTTCCTTATTTTCAATAGGTGAAGTAATATTTGTTCTGTTTTAAGGTTATAAATAACTAACATGACACTCCTGGGCACGAGGCTCTCCACAAATATTTATAACTTGAAGGAATTAAATTCCTTTACTTTCTCTAGATTTTATTATTGATTTATTTAGCGCACTCATAGATTTTAAAGCGTCATCTCAACATTCATTTGGGGACAGTCAGCAGGTGTACTCTCGTTCAACCGGCATCGAGGTACTATCATCGTGGCTGCATTTTACGCACACGTTCATTTCACTTCCGCTGTCGGTTGAACGGACGGGCGAGCGAGTAGGAAAGAAAGAAAATAACGTTCTTTAAAGAAAAGATAATATCGGGTGGCGGTGCGGGCGCGCGGCGCGCTCCCCACCACGTCACGGTTTGCGCGCGCTTAGCTGCCATTGGCCGCGCTCGCCCCTCCCGCCGCGGCCGAGTCGCACGCGCAGCGTCTAGATTTCCAGATTTCAAATCTCGACCGTTTATTTCGTGGTGAGCGGTCGGCGCGCGCGGGTCGCGACTCGCGCGTTCTCGCCGGACGCGTGCAGCCGCATTTCAGTCTTGTTGTTTAAAAAACACGGCAACGTGCTCGGTAACGTTCAGATCGGTGCAACGTGACGTCGCGAGCGTAAAGTGCGTGCATATTTGCAGTGCGTCGTACACCGGATTCGAAGATCGACGGTACCGTCAATTTCTTTCGATGAGTGGAGGTTTAGTGCATGTTTCTTAATTATATCATGACTAGATCCACACTCATCCATGGAAGTTGCGAAGTTCTACGCTAAGCGAACGGGCGGCGGCGAGGACACGAAGAGATGGCGTGTCGGTGATTACGAGCGGGTGGGTATCATTACCGAGCGCTTCGCTAATGATATGTTGAGAGCGTCAGGTACGCGCTGTAACGCAGAGCAAAGGTAACCTCGCCGCGTCTACCTGCTTGCCTCGGACAAATGTTTGATATTGTAGCCGTTAAAATCTCACTAATGTATTTGGAGTTCTTTTACATAGCTTTTATGCTTTAGAATTAAGAACGATCTTTCTGGGCGTGTTGGTCGTGGCTTAGAATTATCTACTGGTGAACAACTTATATCTTAGTTCCTGGTTTTGGATTTAGTGTAGCTTGAATGCGCGCGAGTGCGGGGTGAGTGCACGCCGGCGAGAGCGGGTAGAAGGGCGCGGGGGGTGGCGGCGCGAGCGCATCTGCTCCTTCTGAGAAAGGCCATTGTGGCGGTCCCGGAGTGGTCAGTACGGTGACGTCACGGGCTGGGGCCGACAACCTGACGCTGAGCCTTCCCCGCGCCCCTCCAATGTACACAATGCACATCCGACAACGTATGCTATTTTTTGCACTGTTAATTCGTTTTATTGTGTAAGGCATTTCTTTAGGGTGGGAATTTTTAACGTTCTATAATTGTTTGTAACGGGCAACTCCCCCTTTGCGGAAGTCGTTTAATTCTTAAAGTCAGCGAACAATGTTTAAATGTCGAAGGGCATAAAAAAAACATCGGAGGGTTAATTTCGGCATTAAATAATATTTGGTTTCATTCATAAGTTAAAGTTAATACCCTCGTGTAGGATATCAGCGTTCTACTTTAGGTAATAATACATCGCTAGTATGTTTCGCCCAATGTGGGTATTTCCTCTAAGTGGGCGGTCGCTAACAAATTACGATTCATAACAGCCTGGCGAAGCTGGTAATTGAAATTTTAGTAACAACGGTTTGCCTTTCAAACGGTTTCGAATCAATATTAAGTGTTATTGACTCTCCTTTTTAATTGTCATCGTTTTAAAACTTAACGTAAAGAGGAAATATAAACTTCTCTTGTGTATACAATAGTTGTTAAAGTTCTTGAAAAAGATTTTTTTAAATAAGTAATAAAGAAATATAAAACTAAATTCAATATTATCTATTATTCATGTAAGATTACTAAAGGAAATAATAAGTTTAATGCAAATAATGGCGAATAGATGTAATGAGGTAAAATGATATATAGGATAAAAATCTTCAGCCATAATTTGAACTATACACGTACATTAACTTGTACACGTACTGGGAATACATTTGACGCGAAAAGTGTAACTATTAAACTAAACTATTCAAAACTGTTCTGTCCCTCAAAGCACAAATGCTTTTAAAATGTCGTTAAATTATTTTAAAGATTTTTTGAATGAAATATATACATCACTTCTTATAAAAAATTAATAAATGAAGCCGCAAATATTTTCTAACGTAAAAAAAAGTTGTAGCAATTGTCAAAAGTCTCTCCTAAAATACCGATTATACCTACTTGTAAATTGCTTTCTACATCGGGGAGTTAATAGCTTACTGGCTAGTCGGCCAGGTAGCCGCCCCTCAGGTAGAAATAATAGACCGATGAACAAAAGGATGTATTCCGAGAATACGGAACGATAAACCGGCTTTTTGAATACATCTAAGCGGCACGAAGGCAATATTTAAAATGGAGTTTTGATTTTAACAAGCACCAAATAGACCTCAGAAAGTGGCTAGTGTAATCGGGTTATAACTAGATTTATAGACGGTTTCTTTATTGTGTTTTAAATAAAAACCCGAACAAAGTAAACGCTACACAGAATTGAAATAAGACTACACAAGGAAAATATTATTCATAAAAATGCCAACAGTACATTGCGCTTTTAATGATCACCTCGTTGTTGAGCCTTTTTACTTGAGACCGCCTCTTTACGAGCGACGTTGCATAATGTTCCATAAACCTTTCCGATGTAACGCGAGACACGGCACGTGATGTGTAAAATACATATATTCAAGTAATATGCATTAATTTATTCGTCCTGAAATATACTATATCAACGTGGGGCAGGGATGTCAATGCTCGGAACACCGGCTTTCCCGAGAATTATTATAGTGACCATTATATTGAAACGCGTGGGAATAGCAAAATGACGTAACACCATGCCTGTAATCCCCAAAAAGGCAGACAGAGGAATGTAGAACACTGTTACGTTTCACCACTTACCTTTACGTCCCACTACGTAATAGTTGGTGAACCTGCTATACATCTGGCACATATACAGACTCCGAACCATTGCTAGAAAATCTAAATTAGAAGAAAATTGTAGTGCCCGACCGGGAATTGCACTCAGGACCTCTCGATTGACAGTCGCGCTTGCAACCGACACGGCCAATGAGGCAGTCAAATAGTATAAAAGTACTAGGTTTTTGGGAAGTTTATCAAACTGTCCCATTGGTCGTGTTGGCTGTAGGTGCTAATGCTGATCGGGAGGTTTTGTATTCACATATCCGGGTATCACTGAATTTTTTCTATTTTAGATTTTCCACTTGTGGTTCGGAGTTTAGAAATGTACCAGGTGTATGGCAATAAACTGATAAAACTGTAGTGGGACGTGAACATAACTGATGAACTGGGAATGTGTACAATTTTCGGCCTACCTCTTTGGCGATTACAAGTTAATACCCAAAAAATCATGGATGAAATTTCCTTAGAGGACTTTGTCCAGCAGTGAACTTATAACAGACTGATGATGATGTCAACAATTATGGTTCCACAAAGTTTTGTAACTGACGGCATCAATTTCCACAGATACATATGCTGTTCTTAGCTTGTGAAACGCTAAATGTTTTATATGTTGCTGATTATTAAAAAAAAAACACTCCACTGAAAACTAAACCTTGATCTTCCATGGTCTTCTTATCCACAATCACACGAAACGAATTGGACAACCTCCGCTGGGTAATTCCGAATGGTACAATCGAGCGTGTTCTTGACACGGTCAAAACAGCGGAATAGCATAAAACCCGCTTACGAGCAACACGAGTGACGAAATATAAGTGGGTACATAATAATGAATAGGCCATTGTTATAAATATACCGATATTGTGTAACCAGATTGTGCACAGTGGATTGTTCATTGCACCATGGATTCACGCCTGACGTATCAGAATCTCGTTCAAAACGGTTGTACGATGAAATCCGAGAATAATAAGCGTAGACCTTTCTCGAATAGTCGTCGTGTTAATGCGTTTCGTTTGTGAATTGCATTGAAGTGAGATAGACGCAATGACTGAAATATTAGCCGCCTTTTTACTTGCATATCCTTTACAATATGCCATCAAACATAGGATACATTGCTATCATATCTGCAGTGTCGTGTTTTATTTTCCCTGACCATGAAGTTAAGTCAAAATATCAACGTGAGCCCCCTATAAATGATACCATTTGTATAAAAATGTGATTTACGTAAACAGAATACGGTCTGTTTTACTTTATGACTAAAGTTCTGCAAGTACTTTACTTTTCATGTATACTGAGTAATTATCACTTTTTAATTTTGAAGTAATGTAGAATTTTTTTATTCAAGGAAAGTAATGTAGATATAGATTACTAAATATAGGCGGAAATCGATATAAACGCGAGGTATTGTTTTCCTATAGTTTACAAATTACATTTGTACGAAAGCATATTGTTTTCTCAAATTCATTATGAGGATAATGTGGCTAGTTTAATATACAATTTATCTTTCATTGGACCTTAACAACAGTACGTAAATTCTTTTATATGATCTATCAATAAAATTGTAACGTAAGCGAGAAACGATTTAATTATAAGAGATGAATTTTAAATTTGTTCCAATGTGAATGTGTGTTTAAGTACGTTCTGTACTTACATAACGTTTAAACAATCTACCGCGTAAGTACTAGTTATATACCTTTTACACAAGATAAAGGGCGTTGTTTTAGCTGCATGTTTCTTTGCCCGTTAAGGCGATAAAACAGTAAAACTGCCTTTTTAACACAATCAAGTAATTACATACATGTTGTAATGATACAATGCTGAACAATTGAAACTAACGCATACAATCAAACAATGGCTAAAGCACTACTTGTTACAATTAATCATGGTGTCTTTACGGGATTGAAAGTAATTCACATATTTATTTTATTTATATAACACGTTTATTACTTTAACAACAAATTGAAATGATTATAATACACAGTACGAGGCAATACAATACTGACAGCTAGTCCACATAAAACTACCTATTTTTTATTTTTTAACAACTTCGTATTTCACACTGTCCAGTACATTAATATTGTTCTTCGTTCACTTGTATTTAAAATTCGAACTTTGTTAAGCTGTTCGAAATTTAAAAAATCAAATTGCGCACCTTTAGTATGAGAAAATATATTGCTAATGAAGAACTTTTCTTAACACGCAAGCTTTATAAAAATTAAATGAGCCTCATCGCATGATTTCATGGTTACTCCATGACATTTCAACGATAGTTCGTCACGCGTGCACCGTGTGTGCTAGGGCGCGACACCAGAGCGCCTATTCGCATTTTTTCCTCCACAAACATTCAGCTTCCGCGACGGTGGAGCGTGCGAACCGTGGGTCGAGGGAACGCTCCGCGGGGTCCTTTGTTCGCGACCAATGCAACGGTTGCAACGTGGCGTGGAACAAAGCGGTGCAGGTGAGTCGTGATGCGTTCGTTCGTACTGCATGTTAGAATAGTTACCGCCCGTTTAGTTTTGGTACCCACGCGTCTTGCTTTGTTAAAGCGTTTTACGTATATTTCACCTATGGTACAGGGGCGTGAACTCAATACAACTTGCATCAATTGTTTAATTTTGGTTTTCGTTTTTAATAGTTGTAAGAGAAGCGAGTATGGAAGTAAAATATTAATCGTAAGTATGTTGGTGAATTTTTAAATGTTGATTTTTAATTTAATTTTTTAAATTTGAATAATCAGCATATTTATCAAATTATAATTTGTTAAGTACACGATTTATAACTATACAATAATTGCTCGATTGCATTAATGGCGACAAACTTCAAAACTACTGTACGGATTTACCTGTACTTTTCACCAATATACATATAGAGTGATTCATGAGGATAGTATACGTTACAATTTGGTTTTGTAAATCGGTAATTGGTGAAAATGTCAGAAAAAATCGAAACTGCTTGAGAGCTGTATACAAAGTGCTGATTAATTACTTTTAGATTTACCTAACAAACTATTTATAATGGGATATTTCTCTTTTATAGGTTTAGAAAATTTTGTGGTGGCCGAGTACGGATGTGGCAACAGGGCTATGTAATTTAGCGACTCTCGTCTAGCTGTGGGAGGTAATGCGACTACTTTTATGTGTATTATTTCTATTCTATGATACAATAGGGTTGGTCTTGTGGTCAAAAATCCTAAATAGATAATAATAAAAGGCTTACAAAAATGACAATGATGATGATAGCTATAACTGGAATATTAATGGAATGGTAGTATTAATCCTTATGTAAGTAAATACGTTAGTTACATTAAGTATTTCGTGTCCATTATGGTAATCTTTGACGCCGAATGAAACAAAAGCGCGCGAAAATATTACCAAGCGCAAGACTGACACCGATGACGCCGCTAAACAAGCTGACGACGCGCTCCGAGCCGACGCGACCTGCGACGGGAACAACACGCACGCACGCAATGGCGGCTCGGGTCGCCGGTGTACGACTTACACTGCACAGTACACTAGAGATATAACACGTAATAATAATAATACGCTGTTGTCGCGTTCGCACGTCCGGCCGCGGTCGTGCGGACACATCGGGTTTCATCGCGGGCGCTCCGCGTGCGGTTTGACACTTGACACTAGCCGCGACCAGCTCCCGGCGGGGGTTGGCCGTGCAAGGAGGAATGCGGACGCACGGGCGGATTGAAGTGCTCGACTTTTTTTTATCACTTACAGCACTTATTTCAAGCCACGCAAGTGTATGAACCGAGTGACGATTGATGAAGAATTTACATGCGTTTGTAGTACATCGATTTGGTATATTTATAGTTGCATAAAATTAATATTATACAGGCCAAATCCCATTAGGCACATGCGATAGTCTAAAGTCGAAGTCTGTAAGGATACAAATACCCTTATAGGCTTCGATTTTCGATTCCTTCATTAATGTATGATCTATTTCATCCCAGACACGATGAGTATAATAAAACACTTTTGATTTCCGCTTAACCGGTGTCCATGTCTTGGAACATCACACACGGACCGTACGTCACCCAAAGTAAGTCACAAACTTGTGCTATGGTAACCAGACACCTGGCCACTTCCACGTGAACAGACAATGCGTGTCGATAAGCGGAACACTCGGGCAGCGGTGGCGGCGCGCAGCGTGTGGCTGCGGTACTAGCGCACAGCAGCGGCCCGGGCGATTGTCGCCAATTAATGGCAATGGCGGCCCTCGCCGGGCCCGTCGCTAGATGTGATTTGTTCGTGTGGATCGTTCGCGCGATGTAAATGTAATCGCCGCGGGTCGAGCGCTCCTCGAGCGACACGGCCATGTGGCAGCCTTGGAAGACGTCGGATACGAACGAGCGTGTCACTGGTGTATTAAAAAGCATATTATTTCAGCCATGGTCTGCTCTTTTCTTGTTTTAGTGCCGATGTCTTATAATTTCATTGAGTTCTTTGGCTGTCTGTTGTCTTTTAATAAAGGGATTTTCAGTTTCCGTTTCGGCCCAGCGCATGGCAACAGGGTCACCATCTGTCCTATATTGGGATGTAAGCTTGGGAGTGTACTAGTTCTCAATATATTATGATGTATTTAACGGTGAGTAATATTTAATGACCAAGAAACCAGGAAATGCCGCGTAGTTAGTAGTTACTCGATAAGTCGATAAAAATAGTCAAATTCATTAATATAATGTACACACAATCGTGTATAGCTGAAAAGTAGAAACTAATTGACAGGTCAATTAAATGCCTCACTTCGCACTTTTACATGAAAG
>DWEI01006042.1:0-10373 GCA_018245875.1 Mysoria ambigua | reverse complement strand
GATCACGAGCACTGCTATTTGGTACTTTATTGAACACATGAAGCACCTGCTCTTCTCCTTTATGCTGGAAGACAGCTCCTGCGCAATGAGCCAGCTGCGTCCGAGCAGAACCGCTGTGTACAGCTGGAGACCGAAAACTGATATCACTAGGGGGATGGCATACAGACCTGCAAAAACATCGACACCCGCTGCAAAATTCACTAAATGCACACTCACGTTTATGTTGGCATACATATATACAAAATGCATGTTGCATGTAATCGTGCCTGACTAAACGTAGGATTGTCAATCAATAGGATGTTCTATTACAATGTTCAAATTATATCATTATAAGGACTGGCCAATTGGTCACTTTACCGCAAGCGATGATGCTCTTGGGCAGCGCGACCACCGGGAACACGCCGAACAGGTCGACGATGAACAGCACAGTGAACAGCACGCTCAGCCCGCCCGTCGTCTGCCGCAGCGTGTACTGGCCGTGGTCGACCACGGTCTCCGTGTGCTTAACGGCCCTGTTGGGGCTGCCCGCGCCCATGGAGTCCGAGAAGCGAGGTATTTTCATCTTGGTTGTCTGTAACGGTAAAGGGGTTTTTCGTGTTTTTGTTAAAAATGTTATTAATTGCGATACTTAGTCGTCCATTATTAGGGTATCAATTAAAAACTAACATACTTGCTATCTATGATTAGAACTTATTAGATTAAGAACTTTAATATTTAATAATTAATAAATTATATATCGAATAATTAATAAATTCAGTAGTCGTAAATTGGCACAGTCAGTCAGTAAGTAATTAACTGTCAGGGAAATAATTAATTAATGATTGGCATAATAATATAAGGGTTGGCTTTGTATAAAAAACTTTATAAATTCCAGCACTTCATAGCAGATCTGCAGACTTTGAATGAAGTTAGCCCTTCAAAGAAATATTTTTTTTGTGTTTTCGACTTTTTTTCTTTTAATTCGTTTGTTTGTCGTTTACAAACAGAACAGAGAGAAACAAGTTGCAGTTTTTATTATTTTCTTAGTACCGTCGTGCCGATTACTTGCATATTATGGATGAATGTATACAGCATGTATACAGATAAGGAAAGTTATCCTGCCGATCGATTGACTTGGCGTTGATCTCGTTAAATTGATTTCAATCGACATGCAAATAAATTTACAACTCATATATAAATATTTTCAATACATATCAACTCTATATAGGATATTCTATATAAAACTGCCTTTCTTCTACGCTGCTAATAATTTTAATACAAGCGATAATAATACTCTTATTTGATCTTGAACTCATTAAATATTCTTATGAGAGTCAAAGGTGTCACATAAACTAATCTCATAGATAATTAACCAGTTGTCTGTCTGTCGCTGGTTACTGATAAGGGGCACAGGTTATCAATGTATCTCCGGATGCAATGTCTTAGCGAGTGTCATGAACAAGTTCTAATTTGTACAACGCTGGGAGATATCTCTTCACAATTATGTGTTGGAAGTTTTAATTTCTTTTTTTTATGTGATGAAAGCAGCAAGCGATCAGGCAGTAGGCACGGTAATCGATACTGGAAATAAGTTTGTCGTATGACCAGGTTAGGGATCACTAACTAATCGCTTTTAGGGGAAGTCTGTGTCTAGCGAGGTTATCAGGCTATTGACGGACGATGGTAGTGAAATATTTGACTGTTGGCAAATCAATTTTAATTAATTATACATGAGCTCAGTTGGTATAAGTATCTAGTGAGATGGAAACCAGACAATGTGAAGGTAGGCCATCGTGTAATTTAGATCGAAACTTAAAATGTTTAAACGACGATTGCGTCACCTTGTGAATAGATGTTAAGATCCTTGTTATTTATTTGTCTCTTGTATGTTAATTACAATTACTGTTGAGTTATAATTATATTCCAATTATAATGATAGAGCGAGACCGTTGATCGAGTGGCTTCAAATCCTAGATTGGATACAATTGGATTTTCCTAACTGAAATGTCTAATAGTGACTCGTAGTTTAGATTTGCGCCCGGTGAAAGTAAATATCTAGTGAACTCAGGAGATTCCAATACCGAATTTCCCATACCTACGAGATCAGGTTTCGTTCAGTCATAATGACGAGGTTGCTGCTTATTTAGGTCAACCTCGTGATCGTTAGCCAATTATGCCAATTAGAAGCTTTATAGTCGGATCGATTGGAAGAGAACTTTAATGGCGTTCATGCCATACAATAAAATTTTTATGCGTCTATTATGTAGATGTAGTATTACGGATGCAGAGGTGGCCAAGACGACTTGTTTTCAAATTACCTGTAAATATTTAAAATTATTCTGTAAACGAGTGTTACAATCGATTGGAATGAACGGCTGGTTTATACTCCTTGTGAGATCGTGATATTAACATCCCAATAATACCGACCAACTCAGATAGTATTTTCATTAATCGAATATTGATGAATCGACCGATTAGTCGATTGATCGATAAGTCAATCGATCGACGTATAGGATGGCTACAGTAATTGCACATTTGTAGCAGCATATCGCTCATCGCACCACCCAATTCGAATTGGAATAAGGAAGAAGTTTTATTGTAAATTCAGCTGCTGTCACTATAAGATTAGATATTATGACTAAAGTTTTTAACTCAACATGTTTTGTTAAATGTAGGCACTATTTCTACTTTCTTTACTTAAAAATTACTGGTATTTGGTAATCACTAGCACTGAAAATATCTCCGACTAGGGTTTTTCAGTTGTAAGTTCCCCACGAACATTAGCACTCCTAAAGAGCCGTTGCACTCCTTGCACATCTGCGACATCGACATGATTTTATGAATGGATAGTTAGTAATCTTTGTCTAAAAATGTAATTTTATATTAATTTTAGTTGTATTGCCCTATTTAAGATCAGTGCTGAACAAAGGTTTCCTTTAAGAGGGTGTCCTCATAATCCCCACGCTGGGCATACGGTTTGGGGATCTCAGTGTACGACTTCTATCACGGCCGACTGTTTCCCGAAAGTAATCAGGGCCATTAGACGTAAATAGGCGCAAGTCCTAAGTAGGCTCAGCTATTCCGCGATTAACCTTCGATGAGTTTCGTCGCCTCTTAACACCCCTTTATATGCCAGCATTGCGTCTGGGGATGTATCCTTTCGCGTCCCCGACAAGGTTATTGATAATTAAGTCTCAAAGATTTTTTTAAGTTTTGTGTAGCATTTATAATACTAGATATAATATTAAAAGTATTATACTTTACTGATATATTTAGTACGTTACTGAACAACTGAAAACGAATAAAGATATAAATGAAACTTACCTTCGTTTATTTATTCGAAATAAACTCCATAAATAAAACACCATAGTGTATCTGTTGACAAATTACATACAAAACGTGTTTATAAGTTGAATCTATAAGGCAATTATTTCCAATTTGTATTAATTAGAATGAATTGATGGACATGAATAAAACAAATATCTTTATATTATATCGATTTCCTAACTAGGTATTAAATGACATTTGTTATTGAACAAATATTATTATTTTATAATAAGTGAAAATTTAATTCGCACTATACTAACTGTCTGTTTCAAAACAGAGATTTATCAGTCACAATAAACGCGGCGCCATTTTGTTTTTTTTCCCGCTCGAAATTGATGTTTTTTTAAATTCGTAAGGTCTAAAGGCGACGGCCTACGACCACACGCGGTCTGTGACTGGTGGCGCACGGGAAACCAATATACGATCAGTGTAATAAGCCCTAATAAAACCAGTCCGCTTAGCTAACGGACAGTCCTGGCTAAAAAGAATAAATGTAGGTTTTGTTTAAGCAAGTTTTTTATATGATTAAAATGTGGTTGGCAAAATCGCATTTTAATCGAACAAATACTTCCATTTATAAGTAATATATGAAATTATTCTTTTGTTGCGTTTATTTCGAATATACAGTATTTTAGTCATACATTCTAATATTCATTATGTGTAGCATTCCTCACGATATTTTCTATATAAAAAAGCTAGTAAAAAAATATGTAAGTAGATTGCTTTGCTTGGCATCATATGGTGATAACTGAAGTTATGTTGCATTATTTGGCAAATTAAAGAATATTTCATATGATGTGATATATTATATAACATCTTTTATAATTTTATAATTAAGTACTTTTTACAACACAATTTCAATTTCAATCACCTGAATCAAATCTATTGATTGCTTATATGTTGGAACTTTTGATCTAAGAACTAGCTAGCGATTCTTGGCAGATCGCAAAATTTTTAAAAGCTGCATATAATACAAGATTTTGGAATGTTAGCATGTACCTTTTAGTCAACATCGGAATAATTTGAACACACCTCATGTACATGACTGTACTTTTGTAAATACTGTAATTTAATAGTCTGCGTTCGACTTTTTATGAGTACCTGTACTGTAACGTACATGGCCTATTTTGTGTCAGTTTCATGTTATACGAATTTGTTGTTACCTTTTCTAATATATTAAAATTGGTAGAGTATCTCCAGACATAATGTACCTAAGCATAAATAATTTATTTCATTAACATCTATTGACTTTAAAAGTTGTAATAAAATTTATATCGTAAATGGTTTTTTAGTTTTTTTATATCTCATTTTATATCGACCAATGCAATTCAAATTGTTTTCAAAAACATAAATTGTCAACATTTTCTAATTTAAAGGTTCCAAAGACTGTTTTATGTTCGATAAACAATAATCTAACATAATTTTACGAAATTGACATTTAACCTCATATGGCTAAAGCAATGACGTAATAACCTCTGTAGTAGCAGGATAGCAGAAATGTGAAGAGGTTACAAGTGTCGAAGGATACTATTGAGGTACTGCGTGTCTGAAAGAGAGTAAAAGTGGGAATGAAAGCAAATGCGCATGCGTATAAACTATTGTAGGCGGGAACCTAGAACGGCACGATATTATAAAAATGAAAGTAATGGCGGCGTATAAAATATGAATGGTTTGTTTACATTTGCGATATGGATATCCATTGGTTGATTTTGATTTGGTTTACCACAAATAAAGCGATGATACGTCAGAATATCCGTTCGCACATGGAGGATACATTTTTTTAAAATGTCAAACTTGTTTGTAGCTAGGTATGAAATAAACAGGTTTTGAAACGGTGAAACACAATGGTCGGCAATATGAATAAAACGTGCTCTTGCACAACATTCTGTAAATTTGTACGTAAGTATATCAGTATTATCTTAGTGTATCAGCCAGCACTTGGCAAGCATGTAGACTATGACCGTAGCCTTATATGAAACTACAGCGAGGGTAACAGGATTACATGAGCACTGCGTGGTAGATCGTACACAGACAGAGAGAGCACGAATGGGGCGTGCGCGCGTTAGAAGGAGAGGATCAACGCTCACTATAATTATATTATACATAGTAGAACGAGCATGAATGATGCAAAGAATGTGAGGGCGCTCAATGACGCACTGGTTGAAAAGTTTCACTGAATTGATATTGTAAGGGATTAGGATATCATGAATATTAGTTCACTGGTTGTAATGTTCTGTTTTCCGTGAGTAAAAAAGTAATGGGTGATATTGGTATTATTTTTTAAATTAACAAGATTATTAAAATATTATTTGGTAATGCTGCATATTAGCATATTAAATAAAGAGGTAAAGTTAAATCAGTCTAAGCAAAACTTAAACGAGACTTTTTTGTGCCATACCCCATCTTTACCTTTTTAAATTTTATATGTAACGTAGGTACGTAATTTTTAATATTAAAAAAATAATTTGTTCACTTAAAAACATGAATGATAGGTCCTAGGAATAAAATCATTATGAAATCGTTAACAAAACACAGTAAGTAACATTTCAAAACATATAAGTAAATATTGAAATACAAGTGTCGAGTCCATTTACGAGTTGCCCCCCTTAAGTATCAAATTGCTTCCGGGGAAAATGCCCTGCGTTGGGAAACACCGGCTTAGAGTATTATGTCCTTATACCTTAGATTACCCTAAGCCTATTCCACTCAGGATGATAATGAATACTTCTTGAACTTATGCAAATGTAAATTATTGTTGTGCTTCACGAAAAAGTATTAGTAAAAAATGGCGGGCGATGTGTATACAAAATATTTAAATTATAGATAATGAAAGACGGATTTATTGAAATATAAAAAAAAATATTGAATGTTGCCAAATTTTATTACAATAATATAGACTCTATTTGAATAAACATGTTTAACATCAAACAACAAAATGGAACTATACATTTCAAGTTTTATTAAATTCAGAAGTGATAATAACTTAACATTGGATTAATAGGCTAAAAATAAGTATAAGAAACTTGTATATATTTTATTATGTAAAAAGTACATGCATAATAGTATTTTTATTAATTTTCTTAAGTCATTATTCTTAAAGATGCTCAATCACATCTAAGGAACTTCTTGAAATCCTACTCTTAAGCGAGGCATTTTCCGAGGCGGTGGTCGTTTCGTTTTGATTTACAAAAATTATCCTTTAAATAAATGCCATCTGAATTTGAGTTTGAAGAGTCGATTTCTCTCTCTCGACGCCTGCATCCACTGTCAATAATACATCGCAATTCTCAAATATTACGGACTCGAATAAGAATATCATTTGATAATTATTCTCCAATTTACATTAGTTATCCATAAAAATTATACAATGACATTAGCCAGCGAACATTTAAAAGTGGAAAATCTCCGTCGCGTGCTTGTTACAAAGTGGTCGACGTGATCTATATTTATGGTCAGAGATAACCCAGTGTTTCCAATGTGAGGCCCTCGCTCCACGGGGGGCTTTTTGATAGTTAAAGGCAATGCGAAAATTGACTCGACCTTCGAATCAGTTTTTCATGATATGTTTTAAAATTTTACTTACTGTGTTTTGTTAACAATTTCACAGTGATTTCTTCCTGGAACCTATCATTTATGTTTCTTAAATGAAATCAAGTTTTTAATGTAACAATTATATATATTACATAGGGGGGGAGGTGAAAAGTAGGGGAAGTCATAATATTTTTAGAAAGTTTGAGGTAAGGCACGAGAGAAAAATGGTTAGGAAACACCGCTATAGTAGGCGAGCCATAAGTGCGTACTTATATACATAAGTAAAAATGTCTCGTTGATAGAAAGAATAAAAACATGCATTTAGTATACGTGCTATCGTATTCGATTGCCTTGTTCAGTAATAATCGCGCGAAACCGCTGGTGGCTACATTAAGCAAGAGAGAGAAACGAATACCAAATTTTATTTCCCTTCTCTATCGACGAAATAACTTTTTGTTTGGCTCGCCTACTCTGCGTATATAATAACCCAATGGTTCGCGCGGGAAGTCTAATTCGAATGACGTCATTTTGTCATGTTTGTGAATAGAGAATGCCAAATTTAACTCTAATTAGCCGTCTCGCTGTTATGTAAGCGGTACGAACGCGTCGAATGCGCGTGGTGGGCGAAGTCAGACGGCGAGTGACGCGGCGAATATTCGTTACAAGTGTTACGTTGATTCGTGCGTGTGACACATGTCTTTGTATGTCAATGCTTGCAACTGCCACCTGATCGTCCTGATGCCAACGCACGTCCATTCAATGGCCAGCGTCCACGATGAGACCATGCATGCTAGTGACCGTGTAAAGTCAAGACTCGACACAGTTCTTTGCGGACCTGACCTCAACATAACATTCCAATGCATAAAACTCTGTTTAGGTACAACCGGGTCGCGTCCAATATGTATATGCCCGGATGTTCATTTTGGCGTCCTTGACAAAGATCATGAGTTTCTGTTGCTAGACAAAGGTGATGTTGACTATAGAGTTATATTTCTAGTCATGTCAGATAAGCCCATGGTTTACTACTAAGAGTTATGTGAGATTTAAATTTGAAGTCTACTTTAATACGCCTTTGCGGTTTCTATCAGGTAGGATCGCGACCAAGTGCTAGCTTGTAACGTAATAAAAGATTTTTCCAAATATAAGAAGAGCTATCCGATTCAGTTCCTACACGTAATGTGCAATTTGGATATAAATAACTTTTTCTTATTTGTTACATTGTATCATGTTTAATGATGGATTGTTATACATCTTGTTTATGAACATTTAAATTTAATATATTTATTTCATATTACATCTTATTTATGAAAATTTAAATGTTCCACTTGTTTAACGCCATCTACAACTTGTTTCTAGTACGAATATTAGCAAAGCCATTCCGATTCACGTAGTATTTCTATTTTATTTTAGATTCGTATGAATTATCTAGTCTTACAAGTTTAAACATGATACACATATGATTAAAATAAAAATAAATATATCAGATAATTATAATTGTCAGTAGAAGATTCATAATACAAATACAATTATGATCCTGCGTTCCATTACTGTGGTCGAAGTCTGAAGACCATACAGTTTAAAGTGCTGAGATAGAGTGGTAGAGGGCGTAACGTGCGCAAGTAACATTCCCTGTCTTCTTCTCACTCTCTGTCCTTTTGTGACATTTTGCGAAACGTTAATCGCGTTTCCTTGTGAAATATTTCCCAAAAATCACATTAGGGCATGGTCGGTAAAGTTTTTCAGTCGAAAAACCGTGATATAAAATCTCTCATCGTGGTTAAATTTTTCCGTGCCAAGTGCAACTAAACTATCAAGATTCCGCCGATAATTGAAAGCCTACCCAGTGGGTGGCTGATTTTGGTGAGTTTTATCTATATTACTATCATACATTTTATTTGCACATACTTTTTTGTACAAATAAAGGCCTCATCATGTATTTTCATCCACTTTACACATGTGAAAATTATTGTGAAATATGTACGTATGTTGATCAATATAATGTGTTCAGACACCTTATTTCCTCTCGACGTATATATCATCAAAATTTACAACGGTTTTATTATAAGGATAAAATATTACTTATTCGTAAAAGAGTTTTAAAACATGTAGGTAGACACTTCTGACTCAGATTACCACCGAAACTATATTTACGTCACACACGTATTTTACTCACTGCATATTTGTACAGATAAGTGTAATATGTTTGGAATGTGCTAGAAAATTCTTGTCCCATATATTCTTTATGTCTTGCGTACCACGTCTTGTCTTATAAGTAACTGATGTACAATACACACATTACACAGAGTATAGGTTAATTGTATCGCTCAGTAGCTACATGTACCTGTATGATGTAATGTAATTATATTTTACAAGCAATAAAAATAGTGTCTAAGGACATACATATAATTCTACAAAATCAATGTATTGACTTGGTATATCAAAACCGTTATTTATTTATGTAAAGCATATATATGCCTCCTAATATATGAATATATAACTCAATTTATTATGTGAATCCAAAAAAATAAGTATAACTATATATGTTTTTATTTAAAAAAAAAACTGCATGGAATTAATTGCAAGTTTCTGCTTGCTATCATGATTATAATTTACTGTCATTGTAGGTCTGAAGTAATAGTTGAAATTGAAAAATGGCACAAAAAAAATCTTTTTTTTTGTCTGACAAGAAGCACAAAGCAAAGGAAGTACATGTAGACAATAAAAAGAAATTAAAGCAATCTGAACATAAAAATAAAAGAGAAGAGAAATTTGATGAAAATCGGGATGGTTTGGAAAAAGAGCAAGAAGAAAAAGTCCAAAAGGGGGATGGCAGCAAAAAACCATTCGATAAGAAGACTTATCGCTTAAAAAAATACAGTATGAAATATAAATTGCAACAGTTTGAGGAACACAGGAAATATAAACTTTTAAAACATTACTATAAAAGCCTTACAGAGGAAGGAGCTGGTGTCTACAAGCCGAAAACATTTGATGAAGATACAACAGATTCAAATCGGCAAGAAGGAGGAAGATTTGTTCGACATCCAGACCTCATTGAAATGGATTCTGAAAACAAATTGAAACTTGACCAAAAATCCAAGAAAGATCCATTTCAGAAGGCAAAGGAACATTTCAAGAAGATACAGCAAGACAAACTGGATAAGAAAGTAAAAGCGGAAGAGATGAGGCAGATAAGGGTTCAGAAGAATGCAGAATATAAGAAAAAGAAGCAGGAACGCTTCAAGAAATTGAGCGTCAAAAATAAGAAAGGCCAGCCGGTAATGGCATATAGGATGGAAATACTTTTGGATAAAATGCAGAAAAGTTCAAAATGATAATAATACAAATAACAAGTGTGCGGGGCCCGCTGGTGTTGTGGCATTTTTATGGCACTAACAGCCTCAGTCAAACATTAGCGACGCTTGCTCTGTTGTGCTTTGGAATGTATGATACTTACTATAATATGTATGCGTTAAGGTTTATAGCGTGTGTTTCTGTTAAATTTGTATGTCTGTATTCTACCCGCTGCGTTTACG
>DWEI01006041.1:0-10373 GCA_018245875.1 Mysoria ambigua | reverse complement strand
CCTACCGATCGGCAGTCGCACCTGCAACCAACACGACCAACGAGGCAGTCTATACATATTTTATTAAATGATAAAACTATGCGAAAGGCTTATATTTTTCTTATTCTGAAAACAGGTAAAAACCATGAAACATTACGTAATCTCCGAAGGGGTAAACAGAGGAGTGCAGTACACTCATGTTTCACCAGTAAACATTTACGTGTCACCACAGAATAGGTGGGGAGTCTAATGCCATACACCGGACACAGATGCAGACTAGCCGCTACAAGATAATTTAAGTTATAAAATGCCAATATTGCCCTACCCGGGATCTGATCCGGGACCTCTCTATCACCAGTCGCGGTTGTGAACCAACACAACCAACGAGGCAGTCAGATTAAAAAATTACCGATATAAAGTCTGACGATGATTATGACGACTTGGAGGTCCATATATTTCTTCGTATGTAATAATTATCAGTTCAAAGTTTATTCCTGTTCTTTAAGATCAATTTAAAATTATTAGTTTAAATGCTTACATAATCCTTGTCATAGGAATGTTGGAAGCGGGCACATAAACAATTCTCAGATATTCAAACTACGTATATGTATAAATTGAACTAATTGTACGAAATAGTAATGTTTCTATCATTGTAATTTATTGTCAATTGCTACAATAACATCTGTAAGTGATAAAAAGCGTAGCCGTCTCTAAGGAATCTTTATTGGCACTTCACATAATCATTTCATACAGTTTGCTGTAACTACTTATAAATCATTTGCTTTTATTGCTTTTTTATTGCTCGGTCCATAGAGATTTGTGGCTACTTTTGAGTACTAAACTGCCCTTTGGTGTCATTAAAATTTCTTATTTAGTGGCTTAATAAAATAAAGACACTATTAAATTTATTACTTGTAAGCGAATATCAAGCGAGTTAAGATAAAAAAATTACGACGACATATTCTTACTGGAGATTTAAAAGGCTCAAGTGGAAAAGTAACATTGATGTTTAGTTTTTAATGGATTTCAAAAAAAAAAGGTTTTCGAATCGAAGCATTTAGAACATTTTTTGTTGGTTACCTCAGAACTCCGTCATTTATAAACGGATTGGATTTTTTTGTTTCGAAGAAATCATTCTAACCCTAAGTTTCAAAAGTATTTTTATAAGAGTAAGTGTTCACATTTAGTGTTGCATTTATCGGAACATATAAATACAAATAAATAGCTGTATAGAAATGAACAAAATAAAAACGTAACTTCATCCCTGCAATCGCCGAAGAGGTAGGAAGAGGAATGCAGTACACTCTAACGGTTTACCAGTTTATGTTTATGTTTACATTTATGTTTCACGATGAAATAGGTGGTGAGTCATACATATCTAGACTCAGAACCACTATAAGAAAATCTGAAATAGAAAATAACCATTAGTGTTCGACTCGTGAATCGAATTCGAGACCTCCCGATCGGCAGTCACACTTGCAACCAACACGACTAAAGAGGCAGTCTAACAAACATTTTATATGTCGTAGTGTGTATATGAGGTATGTTTATAATATTGTTAGTAAATATCAATTTACAGTTATACGCGGTAGTGTATACGTCAATATAATTTGTTTTCCTGCATATGTGAGAAATCGTGAGCACTCGGCAATATCACAAGAATTTCATAATTTCATACTTCTAACGTGCAACGTCAGAGGAAGATAACTTGTCACATTTATGTATATTCTTTATATGACTCCGTTATTTATGCTTCACTTAAACATTACATATCTTCACGCCTGTCCCTTAAGGGTCAGGCAAACAACAAGAGTTATGGGGTAGGACCAAACCTATGTATTAATACGAGTATAATTATCGTTATATCATTGCATTGGGTCTCATACGGAGTAGGTAGGGAACACGGAGTCTCAATGTCCTATCCTTAAGGGCCTGACTTGTTTTTGCCACTTTTATGACTGTCTTCATACACACATGCTGGTATATGATGATATATAAATAACGTATTTAGTGTCTTCGTCATTGTCTTTGTCATTATCTTTGATTTATTTCGGTCTATACATGAAATAATATAGGTATTTGTGTTCAGTTAAAATCGGGTAATAAAATAAAACATACAATCGCTATTTTAATACTGGCAACATTATCTGATCCACTTTTGTCTATGGAAGCAGTACCACTGCAACATTTCTGACGGAACTAACTGTTCTTGGTTTTTTTTTAAATTGATTATATTTAACGTGAAATCACGCCTGTAATACTCGATGAGGTAGACAGAGGAATGCAAAACACTCCCGCCAGTTACGTTTACGTCCCACTATGGAATAAGTTGTGACCCTATTGTTATGCATCGAGCACATATCCCAACTCCGAACCACTATTAGGTAATCTAAATTAGAAAATTATGTAGTGTTCGCACTACATAATTTACAGGAATAGAACCCGGAACCCCCCGATTGACAGTTGCACTTGTAACCAACACGAACAATAATTGGATATGTCTATTGGAAATTGAATTTACTGTAATTTTAATTAATATTCCCGTAAACTGTTTAAACTTTCCTATCATAAAATAAAACAAAGCAATTTCACGTTATGGTTAAGGAAAACATATCCGCTTCTATAAGTAAGGTGGTTGAAGACTTGTAATGCCCTTGGCACTTGGCCAGCGTAATAAACTATGGGCTTAATCCTTCGTCCGAAAGCCTAGCCCATGTTCGAGCCCGTGGAACCGTAAAATAATTAATGATGAAGGTGTTGAACATAAACTGTAAGAAGGTGTGGGATAGACTAAAATTATTATGATAAAACTGGAGAAAATGAGCAATGGTGCTAATAAAAAAACTGGTACCGACTCGTATCAACTCGCATCGACGTGGCAGCTCACGTTTCTCATAAATTGATATATTCGCTGATATTTAGATGGACTATTTATACCTTAAGTTACGACTTAATACCTTGTATACGAGGCCGATTATTAAATAATCTCCCACGCATTTTAATATTTACGTCTGATATTTCTTCCTTTTATATTGCGAACATTTTTATATGTGACTGCCTCGTTGGTGGAATCGATTAAAATAAAATGCTAAAGAAATTTAAGAAGAACAGTTCAAGAGAGTCTTGACTTTAGCCGGTCCTACTCATTTCAGATTAAGCTTACTGAAATCTAAAGCAGAGTCGGCGGAATTCAGGTGTGAAAGCTTCTGAGTCGGCGCTTTACAGAATGGTACAATGGAATCAGCACACTTTACTGAACTCTCGGAAGTAAATATGTTTGTATGTACCATTAAGTGCATGTTAAGCGCCATTGGTTAAATAAGTACATAGACCATTATAATTATGTCCCATTAGACTCGATCGTGTGATCGAGTCTAATGGGACATAATTATAATGGTCGTGTATCTGTGATGGTGAAGGATCACGATCATGATGACGATGCTAATGATGAAAGTGATGATGAAAGTAATGAATATTACCTGCTGGGAAATCGTTAATGAAGTATAAATACCCCTGTAAACACAGAACTAGTTTAGACCTGACAGCGATCCCAGTAATGTGGGGCTGTCATGGAATATATTGCAATAGACAATTACACAATAGCTTTATCAATGATTACTTCGAATTTAATTACGGTGTAAAAGTTTTACCTAAACTTCTTTATTTCCTATTAAAATTGTTTTCATAGTTTAAAAGCATGGCTAAGTTTAGTAAAATGGATAAGTTTCCTTAAGACAGGAATGTAGGGACAAATTAGAGGAAAGATTTTTAGCTATTTTTGCGTATAGGTCAGTCAGGGATAATGTTTCATGCTAAAATGATGAGAGGGCTTTGGCCGACTATTTTCAATGAACAATGTAGTGGACTTTGATTGGTTTAAACTTAATGTGTTTATTGTAAATGTAAATTTATTTATTTAATTACTCCATCCGTGAAGAATAAGGTCGTTACCTTATTCTTCACGGATGGATATTAAAATTAATGAGGAAACGTGAAAATTATGAAAATAAAATTATAAGAAATGTGAAAATTATTCATTATTTTAAAGACACCGATGCAATTTAAAAACACATTTAAGTTATAAGATTTTTCAATTTTTTTTTCTTCTAATTCTCTTATCGTTCCACTGTTGGAACATGGGTCTTCCTCGCAGACTTAGACGGTTAATGTCTGCTACGTTAGTCAACTGCGGGTAAGCAGGCTTCACATGCCTTAGAGAACATTTTTTAGACCGCTACGGTGTTCAGATTTCCTCTACAACATTTCTAAATATACAAGAATTCGAAAAAACATGTAGTACGAATTTAATGGTTAAACTTGTTTATAAGATCTATTATCTATGTTTATTGTATCTAGAAAATATAACGTCAATTTACCTTCTCGTTCACCTGAGAGAATTTTTCCCACATTAATAACTTACCTTCTGTTACGAGTTGCAGAATAGATTTTTAATGCATGTCCTGTCTTATATTATATACTTCATTATAATTAAATGCAGATTCATACGCATCAAGTAATTGGCTGAAATCGTTGTCGCCAGTAGATGACGTCAATGCCCAGGATTATTCGCTCTCATTTCTCCCGTATTTTTTCTTATCATGTGTACACGTAATGGGAATGCCTGTCCTTAAATTTCTGCTTTAAGTACTTATGAAGATTATATAAGTTGAAAGTATTGAGCAGTCATAACTAAGCGGTGTAAAACATAGCCCAATTCTGGACAACTGTGTTGAAATATTTAAAAAATCTATGTAAAAAAATTACCCATCAAATCACTACTCTTGAAACCACTTGCTGTAATGGTGTAGGTAAACATCGTAAGGAAACATGGATACCTTAGAGTTTTCATAATGTACTCTGAGGCACGTGAGTCCTACCAATCGTTCTTTAATCAGTGTGAGACATAGCCTCAAACCACCTAATTCTGAGAGTAAATCCACCTCCACCTGTGAAACAACAAAGTTGACGATGATAATGATGATGATGATGCCAATGATGTTAAAAATGAAAATAACAATGAAAATGTTATTGTCGATAATAATGCTGACCATCATTACCATACTGATGATGATGCTAAAGATGATAACAATAATTATGATAGTAATAGCGATTATAATGATAATAATGACGATAGTGATAATGATAATTATGTCAATAATGACGTTATATTAATAAAACAACTTTTGGGTTTTTATGATATATATACATTTGTATGTTTATTGAAATAATAGACATATACTTGATTTTACAAGACAATCATATTTTATGTCATTGTTACAATATATAGAATGCCAAAAATTCGTGTTATAAAGATATATTTGATGTGGTTTATCTATGCCAATTTGGAACAATAAATATAAACTTGCTGTAATTTGTCAATGTTTTTACTTAAGAGGACATTAGTTCTTTTATACCAATGAAATATCCAAGTTACGTAACTATTTAATATCGTGTGTAATTTTGGAAATGCAATTAGAATTTGTAATATTAAAAAATGTAAATTTTACGTGCAATAATGTCTTTATTTTAATTGGTTGATTTTGAAATAAAAGGATCGAGGTTTGTATGTTGGACCTTTGGGGATATCAGCTTAACTTATGAGGCATATTGGGCAAGGAACTGGCTGAGCTCAGCGTCGTGTTGGCCGTCCTTGTTGAACTCCTGGGACAGTTTGGCCCAGTCGTCGGGCAGCTTCTCCATGATGGCTTTGATCACGACAGCCACCAGTGATTTTTGTTGGTCAGAGCACTGACCGCAAGAAGTCTGCACTGCGTCGGGGATCCATTCTGAAATTATTTTTTTTATTATATGTATATACGTTAAGGAATACCTTGTTTGTTATCGTCATAAACGCTATTTATAATTCTATTACAGGATGTGGTTACCAAATGCGTAGGGTTAAATCTATGTTCAGCGATGCTGCTCAAGTGTGTTTCGTATCTTAAAGGATATAATCAAGCGTTCTGTGTATTGCTTTGGTTGTTTACGACGTTTTATCATTTTCATTATTTCATTATTATCGCTTTTATACAAGAAAGAATTAATACGGTCTCAACCCATGCAATAAAAGATATTATTGAATTAAAGACGAAAATACACTTTATTTTGATATTCATCTTTAACAATCTTTATATCACAGACAGACGCGACAATAATAAATTCAGTTTGTAACGTCAACGGTGTGTCAAATAAAAAATGTAAACAAAATATTATATTAGCACGTGGAAAAAAAGTAATGTTTAAAATACTTCTAGATCGCATTTTCAATCAGTGTACTCAACAGATCTAAATAAGCCGACATTCAATTCGCTTGGTAAATAAAAGTATTGCAGGGAGCGAACACATTCATTTATTAGAAACCGTTGTAGTAAATGGATGTTGGCCCGTTTGATGTTTCATCAGTACTATAGCTACCACTACTTATATCAAACTTTTGTTGCTTTTGCTGCGTATAATATTTTCGTCCCATGTATTTTCGAACATTTCGTACAGTTAAGCCGAAAAGTGACTAGAAGCGAAAAAGCATTAGTGTGATGTATCGTAACAATGAAACGTTTTCGTGCTTTAGTGTACATTGTTCTTTTATTGCATATTATTTTGTTAAATTCCTGATACGAAATAGAAGTTGGAGGTGAGTGGGAGCGTGGCATAGTGCACGCTACGGTTACACGACGCGCATTTGTTAAGTCACTGTAATAAAGACTTAGCAACGTTAGAATAACAAATGTGGCCGTGGTTGAAGGAAGCGCTTCACCTGTTAAGCAATTCCGCTCCATTTTATATTTCGCTCTCGTTTTATCTAACCGGGCGTTGCATTTTTAGTTTTTGCTTTATCTTATTACATTATGATTTAGTTGAATAATAAACGCTATTCTTCGTATTAATCGAATCCTAGTGCCTGAGGGTCGTGGCCGTCGAAACTTGAATTTCTGCTAAAGGTTTGTGAATCACTGTTGGAGGTCCGTATCGAATGTTGCCAAAAGCAGAGCCTAACTGTTAAATGGGAACTCTAGCTCTAAGTTTTTTACCTTGCACGTACATATAGCACTATTACAAGTTTTTTTTTTAAATTTCGCTCCCATCAGCATGTCCGAAGAAGGCAAGAGATCTTTGAAGCCAGAAATGCGGAAACATGACAAAAGCGAATGGCTTTTAAGTTACAAAGAAATAATAACGTGGAAGTAGCTGGTTTTTATAACATAGAGAAAGATTTTTTTACAAAGCTGTTAATGGTAGTAATAGATGTTATCTAAGATTCTGTTCGTTTATAATAAATTTTCTGTTGTTAACGTTCTTGTCAGATACAGTGTACAGTAGGCCAATATTTACCTCGTTAATACGAGTAATATTTCTACCATAAAAATCTTGGCAGCAGAAACGGCAAAAGGGTCTCTTTCTCCATTTGTATTCTTGGGAGTTTTGACAACAAATAATAATACAGTCGACGCGGTGCTACGAACCGGGTCAGGATGGGGTCGTAATAAATTGCTGGAATTACAAATCGTGCACGTTCACAACTTATTTTATTGGGAGAAAATTTCGTATTGAAAAACAAAAAAAAAGGCAATATTATTGCCGAAGCACATATTGCTGTAAAGATTCAACGATCATATTAGTTAGTGGTGGTAGCAGTTTTTATATGAAGTACCAAATTCGATTCAGATATTACGATGTTATATAAAGTTTTCCTTTGCGTAAATTTATGTAAAACGACACTATGACCACGTTGCTTGCGTTGCAGGATTTAAGAGCTATCCTTTTTTTCGTGCTCTTTGAGTGCCATCACATAATTGTGTTTCGATTTGAACTATGAGTGTATTTAAGTAGCGCGGTATACGCACAAGTAATGGCAGTTTTATTTATTTAATTAAGTAATGGCACTATTATTTTATTAATTTAAAGAAAAAATTATGATGTATTCGAGTACCTATTAACAAAATATAAATAAATTCATTTTACTCAAGTGAAAGTTCGTGTTTCGTTTCTAACGAAACGTATGCCGTCTCAGATATATGTTTGTGTACGGTAAATGTATATTGTGTGTTGTTGTCCCTAGCTTCTGATTGATGACGGCATCGGTCAATTACGGTGCCATATTTTAAGGTAAAAAATTTCAAGAGTTTCTTTGTTACGCTCTCTGCTATTGTGTCGAATTGAAATATTTTAATCATAACTATAATTACGAACACAAAAATTCTTAATGGCGTTAATAGACGTGTTTTTATGAAAATAGAATTTTCATAAAATTAGTATTTTAGGTAGCCTATTCTTGTTTATTAATAAGCGATTACACAAGCCGAGTTCACAGATATCTGCTCCCTCCGTGCTACGTGGGCACTGTCGACTGTATCGGCTGTATGTTCAATATATCGTCTGTTTATTATTCTTGTCTATGAATTTCTCTGAACCGTGATGAAACGTGACTCGATATACATGGACTGGCCTTGCGCAACTGTCAAGAGACTTGTTAAAGTACTTTTCCTTGGAAAAAAAGTTTGTTTTAAAACCAAAACCTATAATGTACAATTAGTCAATTCGTTGAAGTTTTATAAAGCTTTTACTAACAGGGCTAACTGGGAAATTCACTTCTCTGATTTGTTTCAATATGCATATATATGTACAAGCAACCAACTAATCCAGCCTTCAAAGCACCCTTTCAAGGATTATAGCGCAGGGCATTAAATCGTTAACCGAGTATATTCAAGCCTGTAAAACCCGATGTGGTAGGCAGAAGAATGTAGGACACTCCCATGTTTTACCAGTTACGTTTACGTCCCATTAAGGAATAGGTGGTCAGCCTAATGCCATATACCTCGCACATATCCGAGCCACTATTAAAGTCTAAATTAGAAAAAGCTTGCTCTGTCCGACACGGGAATGAACCCGGGACATCCCAATTGGAAGTAACACTTGCAACCAACACGACCAACGAGGTAGTCAACTTTTGCAATATGCCAGCGTTTCAACGTTTAACGGTAATTTAATAAAATAAACGTTACGTAACATCACGCCTGTAATCCCCGAACGGGTCGGCAGAACATGACACTCCCACATTTCACTAGTCTACGTGCTAGTAATGCTATACCTTGTACAAATCCAATCCCTCGAGTCACCATTAGAAATTACTACTAGTAAAATTAAGTTACAAGACTCAAATACATAATACAAAATCGAGAATTTTAACCACAAACATTTCGTTCAGCAACCGCCCTTGCAAGCGCCCAACAAAAGCAGTCCATCAAAAACAAATGTATTGAAGTATCGCTTACTCTTGAAGTCAGTTCCTTCCGGCGTGCACTTCCCTTCGCCGAGGAAGCATTGGACGTACGCCTTGAGGAGGCGCAGGTTGTTGATGAGCTCTTGCACGTCGAAGTTGTTGTAGCGGTCGAAGTCGCCGTCCGGCCTGGCCGCCACCGCCGCCACCAGCGCGAGGATCATAACCAACTTCATTGTGAAACTGTGAAATTAGTACAAGTCAATTCAACTATTCTAATAAAATCTTAGTTATATGATCTACATATTAATAAGACTCTGACCAAATTATATGTTGGAAAGTCAAATTGTGATTTTAAATAACGAGTCACTGCGATGTATTTTAATATATGTAAATTTTCAATTGGTTTTTTTATAATGCGTTTGTGTATAAACATTCTGTATGAATCCAAATCGGAAAAACCGAGAGAAGATCAACGAGATCAGAATTTGACACTGTTAAAATATAACATACTGCGTTAAAATATAACAAGCTCTACCGAATGTTCCAGCTATGCGACGGACGAAGGCAGATATGTTAAGTTGAGGTAACGATGTTAGCCTCCACCTAGATACAATCGTACCTAAAGAGATTACACTCTGCATGAGCTTATTATATTACCCTCAACTTTATGAAGTTTATGATTTAACTTAATTTTATTGAAAATTTTGCTAGCATCTGCTTTGGAAGGTTATAATTTTTAATATGTATATAGAATTAGTACTGTATCGGTTGCCACTAACCCACATGTTATGTACAGGTAGGCGTGATTTTAAATGAAAACTCTGTATCGATTATTGGATTTTTTTATCTGATAACTGCTATTGCTGATTAATAACTGGAATAATGTTTAACCCGTGCATTAGTTTTTTTTAAACCGTCTATAATCCCGCCGATAACGTTGAACGATTGTTATCAAACATACGAGACAAAATTGTTAACGTATGATTTGAAACATGTGAGCGCTGGTGAGATTTTATCGTTATGATCGTAACTTCACACCTGCAATCCCCGAAGGGGTAGGCAGAGATATGCAGAACATTCCCATGATTCACCAGTTGCGCTTACGTCCCACTATGTAATAGGTGGTGAGCCTATTGCCATGCATCGGGCACATATCCCGACTCCGAACCACTACTAG
>DWEI01006040.1:0-10373 GCA_018245875.1 Mysoria ambigua | reverse complement strand
TGTGGAGGAAGCGCGGCAGGTCTGTAAGGATAGAGATATTTGGCACTCCGTGCTCCCTGCCTTCCCCGTAAGGGACTCGGCGTGAAGATATGTATGTATGTATGTATGTATGTATGTATGTATGTATGTACGTACGAACTTTTCAATAAATCTAAATTAACTGCCAAATTAATTGTTTATTATATTCTGATTATATCGTAAATATATTATAATCATCATCAGGATCATCAACCTTTTTATCTTTGAATATTGTACACCAGGTTTTTTAAGGAATGAGCCATTAAGGCGAAGTTCACGACGCTAGCTAATCGCGGATTGGAAGAGTTATATTTAAAGATATATATAAAGTGTATAAATTAAATCCATCGCAATTCCAATTATTATTACAACACCCGCAATTAATTCCGTCCTGTTTTCGCACGACGCTCCGTGTACGATAGCACACCTCTCGCGATAAGATTATGTCACATTTAGCACTAAAATAACATGTGCTATCGCTGAACACTTGTGTCTTGTGTCTTCTGTGTTTATATACAGTGAGACGAAACGGTGTGACAAGAATTTGTTGTCGCTTTATTATATCGTGTGTTACCGAAATACGCTTTAACATACACCACGTGAATCAAATTATAGTACGCTCTTGCTGCTAAGCGCCCCGTTGTGTAGGGGTTTCTTCGTAATTTAACTCTTAATTCAATTGCATTGCTACATACGAACAAACACAGATAATATACCCATGAATATTCATATATACATAAAAAACGTACATATATGAAATTAAAATTCCATAAAGAGATATAATATTTCAGTATCAGGAAACGTGTTTAATTTTAATAAATCGTCTTGTAATTTTTAAATATATCTACCTAATGTGATAGAAAGCTTCACTCTGATCACCGACTACTGCTATGTGGAGGCTGTTGTCTTAAAATTATGAAAATGTAAAGGTGAAGATTATGTATTAAAATAAATTCTGTTTATTCCAACGGTTCCATGTAGTTTAGGATACACCTTGAAAACAAACATATTAGATTTTATTCAAATTAATCAACCAAATAAAAACTCACTGAAACCAACTTAATGTCGTTTACATTACTTAACATTTTAAACTTTTTGATATTTTATACCAACAAAAAAAGATATATGTAAGTCCCCACTATGTAATACACAATCAGGAACATATCAATTGCTAACAAAAATTAATACAAAATAATTCACAGTTCGACATGGGTCTTCCTCGTGCTAATATAATAGAAGACAACCTAATTACCTGACCGTCAACATCTATACACTTATACAGCGCGATAGCCTGTGATCGTGCGAGTGAAATATACCAATTTACAAGTCAGCGGTCGCAAATCGGTGAAGTGGAGTTAAAACACACATATGCCGTGTTTATGTTTAACGTTAATTGGTATTAAAATCCAGTAATATCGGTGCTCCGCTACCTACTCGATTCGCAACGTAATAACACTAAGGCACTGTAATCAGTAAGCGTAAGCGTGAGTACAAAAGAGGCCCTATTACACAAGTCACTGAAAAACTGCGATTTTACATATACTTCCAACCGTCACGTTGGCTGTTCAGGGTTTCAAATTATAATATGGTACTCTAGCTTCATAAATATACGCGTTTTGTAAACTTGAACATGACATATTACGGCGACTGATCGAACTGCAATACATAGTAAAAATGTGTCGTTCTCCAGAAACTTCCACGACATAAGCGTAACTGATGAAACCACACGTCTGCCTCCACACTCCTAATCCAACTATACCAATCCGCACAAGTCAGCGTGGCCGACTATGGTCTTATTATTTTTATTCAAAGAGGTGGGTCGTGTCCAACAATGTAACGGTATAAGGGTGTCTTAATCCATACGGTGTGCTTAACTCGTTACATCAGAACGAGATAATTATTTGTAATCCTAGAATATAGGATTACTATATCCATTGAAGACTGTTCTCTAAAACTATAATGACATAGCTAACAATTGAATTAACTCAAAAATACCCGTCTGATATTCCGTATACCTTACATTTAAGATTAAATCTTAAAGGTTATGGCAATAAGAGTGATAGTTAAAATATGATCGCACAAAAGCAATAAATGGAGTAAACTTAAACACACAATTGAATTCGTTATCACATTAGCCAAAATAACGTTGAATTGGCCGACAAATCGGTTCTCAGAACTCGGCAGTGTGTCACGCCCTAAGCAACTCCAAGTATCGCATGTTATTTGCTCAAAAACAAAGTAAAAATACAGTCCTGTTCAACGTTCACACTTTATTTCGCAAACTGGATCCGAGCGCAAGGTGTGCACGACAATAAAATGAGGATTAAAATATTTTTCTTGCACGGGGACCCGCTCGAAATGATACATTTATTACGTGTAGTGCGTTTGTGCTTTTAAAATTTTACGAAGCGGAATAAATTGATGCGCTCGTATAAATTGAACTTCATGTAATGGAAATTAAAAATTATAACAGCATTAATATATAACCGGACATTTCCGAGTCTTCACCGAGTTATAATGAATGTATGTATAAATTAAAAATATGATGTTTTTTATACTAAGCAAAACAACATAACATTTTTACATACTCGAATATCGCGCTGAAAAGTGAAAAAAAAATGATGGTTATATTGTACAATCAAAACCTTTTTTTTATTTCTTCACAGTATGAATTAGTGGACTTTAAACTTTGTTATGACTAACGCGAAACAATTAAAATCAGTGAGTTTATAAAGTCCCGAAACGATGCATTATCACATTCACTCAACGCATCGAATGATTTTATCAAACGTAACATCGCACTCGCATGTCCGCGAAGAGGCAGGCAGGGGTATGTACCACAATCCCACGTTTCATCAGTTGTCTTCACGTCCCACTATGGAATGGAAGCCTATTGTTATCGTACACCGAACGTGAATCGCAAATCCTATTATATGCGACACATCATAAAGTCGGAAAATGATTCGCATCCAACCTGAGAACCGAACCCAGGATCATAACGATCAGCAACCCCGCTTGCAACCAATCGATCGACAAGGTGATTGGTCTATTCATATCAGAAATGGCATTTAAGTCAATTAATTCCTAACACAGGCATACAAATGAAAATGGTACAAAACTACTCAAAACGAAGTTAACTTCTTAAATAACTAACAAGTTAAAAGCTCTCTCTTGGGAGTCGTTGTGAGTAGTAATCGGCGCTTTGACGTCGACCCCTGTTACAGAAAGGGCTGGGCTGGAGTCGAGTGACTCTCAAGAAAAGATTCTTACAATGATAGTTTTTTAGTCGTGTTTACAACAGGCAGACGTCCGTTGTAAATGCAGATATAAATAACGTTCCAAAGCAACCATCCATTTGTATTTTTCTTTTTTGAAAAATATTCATTTTTTTTATTTTACTATTAGTTTTAATTTGAAATTACATATGATTTTTACTTTAAAATAATTTTCTATTGCACAACACATTTATTAGCAATTATTCAATATTTGCCTTTAAACAATGCAGTCATACTTTTATTTTAGTCATTATAGTTACTGTTATATTCATTTTATAACTACCTCCGCACTGTTCGTACGAAATAAGCCCGTGATAAAACTGCCTTATATAAAACAATAAATAGAGCATGAGATAAATAAGTCTGTATATGGAAGCCTTAAAATATTTAAATCAGGACTAACAAGTTCGAAAACAGTTTTAACTATTACACCATAAATTTTAACTCATTTCTATCAGCTGTGTCACAAAAGAAGGAATGTCGCTGTTAAACATGTTTCTATCGGTTTCCGAACACCGGATTGAAATTGGCCGGTATTTCTTTCACGCGAGACGATTTCTTTCACGCGGAAACGAATAATTCCTATACAATTGCATACCCTCAAAAGATTCCAAGCAATATTAAAAACAGGAACCATAAGTTATAACATATGCACATATAAATGAGAAACCTTCAAAATGCCCAGTAACAAGGTTCATTGTATTTTCGTGTTGTGGACACGTGGACTGAAACACTGAGATATATAAATAAATATATATCTGATCGCGAGCCGAGCTTAATTGTGTATGAGAGACAAGCATGATCTTTATACATTGGGTTTACACAAAAGGATTTATATAAACTCGAAACTCGTAAATTGTAAATTTAGGACAATTTAATAAGCTTTGAATTGTATTAATCATTGGACGGACTACTGATATATATAGTGTTATGCGAATTATTATCTTCTCGTCATCTGCTTGCTGAGATGAGAAATGCAATATCAGCGACGCTTAAATTGATAGAACGATGGCCGCGGCGGTCTAGAACGCGTTCCAGTAAGCGTAATTGTACTGAAAATATCGTGCATAGAAAATGCACGATATCTATGTAATGTATGGCGATATTGTTAGCGAAAGTTCCAATTTTGAATTCCCGAATATATTTTAGAATTCAATACAATAGTAGCGTCTAAAGAGCAATAAAGTTTTAAACAAACATACATGTATGTTCGCGGATTTATCAACCGCGTAGTTATCACAATCCAGGCTATATCCAATTAGAAATGTCTATATTATGATCTGTATATTTATACTCGGATAAAACTTCACATCAAGAAATTTGTCTACAAACCATTATACATGTAAAAAAAACTGTTAAGCAAAAAATGAAACACATTATATTTACCAGTTAGCACGAATTCCGATGAATTTTATGCAGCCGCTCGAGATATGAATGGTTAAAATCACAACATTAAAACCTGATTTCAGGCGCGCGTTTATTTGTAAAATTGTTCACTCCACGTTAACACTGTCAACAGCAATTATTGCAATTACGTTCAACTGTTATGCTGTTAAACATAACGACAATGTTTATTCGCTTAATGTTAGCAAACGTTTGTTTACGTTTTTGTTTACTAATTAGCGGTTAACACTAGTTTATTGTTATCCTAAGCATTGATAATTACGCATATGTTTGTCATGTAATTCAATAATTGATTTATTTTAATAATGAATGATTATTTACCTATCTTCAGATACGTAAGGATGGGTGTAAAATATTAAATAAAAATCTGTGTTGTTTGGACTTAAGTTTTTGATTTGGATTTTTTAACTCGGATTGTCGAGTAAAGCTTCGTACAGTAGCTCCCGAGTCTGGACTTGTATTAGGTGTATAGCAATAAGCTTACCCCTCATTACATAGTGGGACGTAAATGTAGCTAGTGAATCGTGAGAGTGTACTACACTGTGCCCACCTCGGGGATGCCAGAGGCGATGTTACGTGGTTATGTGGTTACTAATGGCATACAAATAAACCAATATAATAAAAGATTTTTATTCTGTACGTTTACAAGGAAAACGTGAAAAAACAGTATGATCGCAGCGCAGTGCGGACCTGTAACAATTACCCTTTTATCAACTACCTACCTGTCTAAATTTTTTTCAATGCAACCCGAATAATTGACTTTTCAGTCTGGCAACATTAATATCTGGGCAGTGTTGCCCGTGGTGTAATAAATGGTGATACTAACAAGTCCACTTCTCGGAACGGACGGCCGATTGCCTTTTTCTTTTCTTACTTTTGTTTTTTTTTGGCAACCCCGGTTTTGGTCACGAACATCGTTTCGAAAGATAAATAGTGGAAGTGACGTCATCTCGTAAGCATTCGCATTGGATGTTAAGTATAGGTGGGTTTCAATCTAAGAATAAAAATTAACGTAGAAAATGCTTGATAATAAAAAAAAGATACACTTCAGTTGCATTATTAGTTAAACGTGTAAATAACTAAGTCCAGAAGAGAACCGGGAATATTTAATACCTTTATTGTATAACTTTTGGTAGGCATTATGTATTTAGTTAATTTTAAGATAACTATCATAGACAGATTCACCTAGTGTATTGACTTTGAATGTAATGTAAAAACTATTATTACTTTAGTATAAGTAATTGGTTAAATTTTAAACTCATAGATTTATTAAACTGTTCGATTGTTTTTAGTTTCGTACATTCATTTTGAAATACAAATAAGTAACGTTTTTGTATACAATGTAATCGAATAATAGCGCGCGAAACACGTCTCGATTACGCAACGATTAATGAGGAACTAAATTTTTAATCATTCGAACATAATGCAAATCGAATAACAAGATTTTACAATTCAATCACAAAATAAAGCTAATGATACCTACTTATGCAGATAACCGACGCACGACCAATAACAAAACGGCCACACACATTCTAAAAGATTTTATTATAACCCGTATAAAGGAACTACAGAATGGGTATTATCACGTAGTTTGTGTGTTCACACGCAATTAGAACCCCTCCTGTCTCATTAGCACCAGCGTTGCGGAGCTCACAGCGCTATACCCGTTCCGCTCGCACCTGTGTAAATACTGTTGCCGTCTCGCTTCGCCGTTGATTGAGGATCACGATTGCTTATAGCGAGTATACAAATGACAGTCAAACGATTGGACTACTGAGTTTGCTTTGCGTGTTTGTGTTGTACTGCATCGTCTAGTCTGCCACGTTTCCTAGTTCTGTTGGCCAGTAACGCGACTGTGCTGTATTGTTATGACGCCCGACAGTGATTGACACATTTGTAATCCGCGACTTTGAAGTCTGTGGATTGATCGCTTGCATCTTACGTTACGAAAATAACTGCTACAAATGCGTATTTGATTCATTTGCTCCTATTTTTTTCATATGACCTTAAGGCAGTTTTTTACTGTATCAGTTTTGACGTAAATCCGGGCTGACATTCTTTGGATTGGTTCCAAAATCATACCTGCCGAGGATGTACACGTACAGGACACTTAAACAAATTCCAAATTTTAGATTGTTAATTGTTGGATTATGTGATTTAGGCATCGTGAAGACATAAGGTATGTTATAATGTAGGGAAGAGACGTTTAGCAGCGTCTCATAGTATTTCGTGTATATGGAATATTTAGTAACATTGAACATAAATAATAACGAAATACATTTAACGTTTTTATACATACTTTTAAAGGATCTATTAATTGGACTATAGGGAATTCACTTACAATATAGGGAAATTTAGAAGTCTTGCGGTATGATAAAGTGGCATATCCATATGGATTCATGAAATCCAATTCTGCCGAATAATTCGTTTTACAGAATAAAACGTTTCAATCATGAATTCAGCTTTAACATATTTTGTATGCAAACTATATCATCTCAATCTTTAAACTTAAAACATTTGATCAAATGTATGCTCTGACACAATTACAGATCATTTTAAACTCTGCAAATAGACAGTAAAACCAAATTTATACGATTACAATCATAGATACAGATATTTCCATCAAATTGTTCCAACAAAAAACACAGTGCTCTGAGTCAGAATAAATAAATATTTTATCAAATATTTTGACAGGATAAGTGTTAAAAGTACTTTTTTGCAACATGTGGGTACATTAATTCCATCAGCATTTTAATTAGGTTGATACGATCAGCAAAAAAAATGTTCATAATATTATTTTATGGATAAAAAATAGTTCTTTCGGTTATTTTTCCGAAAGTTTGTTTAAATAAAACAAAAAATAAAAGCAATTTAAATAAAACTATACCTGTCATAAATATAGTTTGTTTTATGAAAGACTGTTCAAGGTATATTTTATATATTTACCCCCGTAAAAGTTTAAATTTGTGTCCAGTAGTTAGCAATAGGCTCACCAAGTATTCCATAACGGGTTGTATTTTATATGATAAACTGTAATCATACAGATACAATCATATTTTTATAAAAGTAAATCGCAGCACGCTAAACCGAGGAAAGATTTTAAAACTTTCCTCAACTTCCAAACATCAAAAATGGGAACGTCTTCGATTATTCCGTGATAGCCCGCTGTACGCTATTCAGCCGACGCCGCACACTAAAATGTTGCCATTAGACGTCCGGCAAATTTCAATAAAGCGTACGACGACAATTTACAGTTATTATCCTCTGTGACCCCGCGAAACACCCACCGTGGCGTCCAGGCTGTCACAAAAAACAACCAAGAGAACACTAAAATCTGGTATGACCAGAAAAAACTTCAACCCACCACAACTCAAAACCAACCTTAAGGCACCACCTTAAAATTCAAATCTCTTTATCATAATCTCGGAGCTTGGGGATGTCCGATCCGTAAAAGGAGCTTTATTTCAGAAGCGAGAAAGCTCAAAGTGAATTATGGTATTGACATGTTCTTACTGTATTTAAATTTCAGCTCTATTTCTCATCGGTTTAAGTTGCAAATAGATTTCTTTGGTTGTCATTTTTAAAAAAAGGAGCGATCTCGTTTGGCGGGCGTACCTACCTGCGCTTGCGCCGACAAGCGTTGTATTTATGGCGCCTGGGCCCGGCAACACGTGGTACTGGTATTAAAAATCTTGTTAAGCTAACTGTTAGATTCCCTTTATAATTCGTGAGCCTTTTCGTCTGTAAGTCTTGACTTCGTTTCTCACTATCCACGTCGATTTCAATTTTTTCGTTAATTGTATATCTATTAAAACACTGATAAGTTAAAAAATAATAACATTGGTTTCCACATTATGATTAATTTACCAGTATTTTAATATCAACCATCAACCAATCAATAAGCTGCTAAAGAAATGTTAGTAAAAGTTTAGCGAAATAACAACTTTGACAACAAACCAGTACATCACTAGCCGAAATAACAAACACATATTAATTAATAAGATGGATGTTTTAACAGAGTAACGAAAGCTGTGTTATCGTATACAATTTAATTTTCATTCAGTCACTATTATTTTATACTCTTATTCAGGTATTGATATAATTGTAAATGGTGTGACATTATCAAGGAACATCAGCTTCAACAATTCCGCAACAGAACAAACCACGAGCTTGAACATACAACACTTGACTTTCGTCTGATGTTAAAAATCGTCTCCCATTGACAGACTTTCACGGCGGTCTTCAAAAATCAACACCCGACAAATGTTGCCAAGTGATTATTTCGGATGGACGTTCTACGTGCCAAATCACTCATGTTCCTACGCTGTTTGTCTCTCTGTCATCGTTGGACGACAGCGCTGAAAACTTTTGACTGGAGCGTGGGAAATAGCACATACCTCGCATAGAAATATAGATCATAAAATACAAGGATACAAGTGACAAATTAATTTAACGAATTGACTATACGGATCAATCAATCTTGAGCGTGATACTTAAATCATCGGTGGGTAGGTCTGGAAGAAATGATTAACAAAATAGTATCTATATAACAACATGAAATGATGTCAAAATTATAATACCTAAAAATAACTTCTTGGGACATATTTATGCACGGCCATTTGATTTGATTGTTATTGTAACCAGACAGCTGATAAACGACATAGAAACATATATAGTAGCTTGCAAAGATACTTTTCCGTACACCAATAGAATAAACAAATACCTATATTCTAATATTCTGACCACACAACTATTTATTCTGAGTGGGAATCGCACCCAGGACCTCCGGAGCAACAATGAGGTTCACTAATCACTGCACCAATGGGTCAGTCATAATGCTGTCATCCATTATTCCAGGAAACGTAAATATAACAGGTGAGATGTATTAGTCTCCTCTGTATGCCACTTAGGGAAAATACACGCGTGATGTTATAATAAAAATAATAGTTATAAATAGTCATTTATGAATACTAATAACCGTGTCGTCCATTAGAAATGTAGATAATTTCTCACAATCCTTTTTCCCAGCGGTTCAAAGCAAAGCGCAACTTACACCTAAGAAATATAATAATAAATAAGACAGATCTTTTAATGGCCATTAATACAAACATGTCCCCAATATGCTAACAGCAAACAAGTTAGTGCGTGAATGAATATATCATTACGGACAAGTTAACAGCTAATTAAGAAAACAATTTGCTAAGACGATGCCCGAAGCGCACCCCGGAGGCGGGTGCATAAATCATGCAAACCGCCCTTGCCCTACGCCAGGAGCGTACCGTTTATGGTTAGGAACGACAGTTGAATTACAGAGAAAAAATATAGATGTGACCATAGGTCAACATTTTTTTAGTGCATAATTTGATCCAGGATTTTTTTTTATTTGGTTCACAAATTGAATGTAACACAATTTAACAATTTACATATCTTACCGTTTATGACATACAGTGATCATTCTAGCAACAGTGAACACGGCAAGCAAACGAAAACATGTTCAGTTAATAATAACAAACTTACAAATTAATTACAACTTTTCCCGGAGAACTACTTTGGCCGCGGCCAAAGTGCCCGTGAAAGTATCAAAATTTGGGCTTATGGCATTATATGATGACAACATTCTATTTAAAACTGAGTGTTCTTTATATTTTTTCGACATAATGAATACAATAATATCAA
>DWEI01006039.1:0-10374 GCA_018245875.1 Mysoria ambigua | reverse complement strand
TTTTAATAAACATGATATTAATCCTTATCCAAATGAAGTAAGTAGGATATGCCGACCTGGCGTCCGCGTTACGCCCCCCGGCTTTCACCCTTAGGTCGCCTGTTCATCTTTTTTGTCTAGGTATTTGATTTTTTCTTTTCTCTGTGGAGCAACATATAAGCTACTTTCCACCCTAAAATTCATACGAGGTCGGTATTTACGCGGGAAAACTTTGTGATATACTGATTTCCACGCGAGCGAAGTCGCGAACACATCTAGTGATCTTATAAATTGTAATGGCTAGTAGGTTGTAGTAAATGTAATTAATATTCACGATTTTTTTTTACGTGGATTACTAGCCTATTTGTTATTACAGTAAAAAGATTCAAAAATGTCATAAACGATTCCCATAAGCATTTCTGTGCTTAAATAAGTAGTTTTAAATAGTGGATCAGGTTATGGTTAAGTAAAAGTTTTTATCGTATGATATAGACTCTTGATTTTGAAATTCTATGAGCACACACTATTAACTCGTAGGTTAAACCATTTAGGATTCTGTAACTAAATATTAGCACTCTAGTTGCACCTCCACAAATTCACTTTAAATATTTTTCAGGTCCATCGTATGTTAAAAATAGTAGCTGAAAGATTGCCATTCAAAGCTGAAGCTATTTCTCATGAGTTACTGGAGAAAAAGATTGCCAATCAGAAATGGAGAGAAGAAAACAACCTCAACAAATATACCATGAAATATATCATTCAGAACAACATGGGTGGTTGCCACAAATTTTTATCTCCATTTGATCATCGGTGGTATTTTGAACATTTGTAATTTAATTGATAATTTGTGTATATCCGAAAATGAATAAAGTAGCATTATATAAGCAAAAAAAATACTCTATTTTATTTTTCGCCTACAAAACGTAAGCACTTTACTAAAGTCCATAGAAGTGATGAAAATCTAATTTAAAAGTTATTAATAAGAAAATGAATGGAATAATGTGCGGAAGCTGTAGTTGGTTGTAATTAATTTCCTGTATCTGATCAATATACACATGTAAAGTAACGGAAATAAAAAACGAGTTATTCGATAATAATTTATTATATTCGACATTTTATGAAAGGATTTTCGTGACAAGCCTCAGTTTGCATACATGTATACTTTGTAGCAATTATTATTATTAATAATATTAATTAATACATTAATATATTACTGCAAAAACTCAACAAAAACAATGTTCGTAATAACAAATACTACAGCATCATAATGTACTCAATATCCAGTGATTCGTCTCTAACCTAACGACAAAAGCCAAACAACACACTATCGGTATATTACGAAGTAGTAAGTCTTACAACAGTACGCTAGACAGTTGAAACACCCCTCGAACATATAGCGACATAAAATTTTCACAAATTAGTCTCAGGCAAAATGGAGAGCTAGAAGTCCACATTTCGCCTGAGAGCTTAATTTGCATACTAAATTTATAATTATATTTTTGAATACCGTTTATATTCCTATTTTATTAATAATGGCCACATTAATACACAATTACAAGATCAAAACATTTACTATTTAGTACATTTGTAACAGACATGAAACATCTCACCATATTACTGAGTGCAACTACTCTGTAGATAGTATGTTAAGCATCTCTACCACATATAATAATATAATCTATGTTTGCATAGTCTCCACAAGTACCTATAAATTATATAACGTCATAACAATATTTACAAAGCCTAAGGAGCTAACTTACACATAACTGCAATGTACACTTCCAATAAATTAATAATAGTGTTTACAATAATATAATACAAGCGCTATATATTTCATATGATATGGCATTTTTACACATAAGATTGACCGTCAGTATATAAAATCAATCCCTAGCAGTCAATAGTATCACAACATGAATTTGAAACAGTTATATCATATTGACTTAATTTCTGACTATTTAATCAAGACGTTAGGTGTTTGACAAAGGTTATAATACTATGAACATTTGCCATTAATATGTATCAGAATTACATTGTATTTTGATATACAACTTCACTGTAGTAGGCCGTGAGGAAGACAAATTGGCCCAAATTTTGTTCAGGGATATTTGGTTTGGGAGAATATTATTGGAATATAAAATATGTTACTTATAGGGGTAAAAACCAATTTAAATGAAAGTTACAAGCCTCATGAACTTAAAAATATACGGAAATTTTCATAAAAAAGGATGTCGATTTGAGCAAAATATTAGCTCGAAATTATAATAAATTTGACTAGTTTTGACTTAAGCTATATAAATACTAAACTATATTATAATTAATATCCTAAACACTGGCAATCTGCAGTCTTCTAAACGTAAAATAACATATCAATGGATAAATAATGAATTTTGGATTTTAAATGGAGAATAATCACACATTCACAGGTATTTAACGTTTGCAGAAATAGGAATTGGCTAAGCTAAAGTTAAGACGTCATATACATAAGTGAGGTAGCATTTTTGACCATCTCTAATGGAAAAATATGTACAGATCTAGAACAAATGCAAAGTTTATTAACTTCTTTTGGTATTGCAATATTATTAAGACATCAACGGCTGGAGGCTCATTATAGGTAGGTAGATATCTGATTCAGCTTTCATATTAGCCCGTAATTAGACGATTGTCATATATATACGGAGAGAACAACGCGTGTATATTATATATCTATCATAATCATTGTCATGAGTATTCACTACATGCACACAAGTCTTAGATAACAAATATGTGCAGCTTTGTTGGTGACTAGAGTAAATGTACGTTTAACGCTACAAGTATAAAACAGTTACATTCTGTATATATCATTTTTCTTTAACGATCACTGCAAGGATCCAATTTTGGACACATATTGTATTGAGGGTAATACCTTGACCGTTCAACAACAACATTCATTCATAAGCTTCGCTCAGGTGCTCCAGTAAGAACGTGAGTTGTCTTTTCATGGAGTCGTTCTTATGGGCGATGGAGTCGCACAGCACTTGCGTGGGTGCGACGCCGTGGCCGCCGCTTATGTTCTCGTTGTTGTTGCGCGCGTCAAGCGCACTAGCCTCGGGCCCGGCCGCCCCGCTCGGAGCAGCCGCATTGTATACGTCGATTGGAGCGGCTTTGACGATATGCTGATATTTAAACGTAGACAATATCTGCCGGATCTTTGCAATGATCTGCTCTACTCAGGCGTTTGATTCCTGCGAAAAATTTGAAAATATGCATAAGTCAGATTTTTGCGGCGTTTACTTTTCAATTACGGCTATGTGACGGATATCGTGATAGTCACAATCTACTTTCTATGCTAGTGAATAGAGCTGTCATCTACCTATCTACTTAATGAAAATATAATGAATGACTATTTTGATAAACACGCGAAAACTAGTGTATTTGTGTATATAGGCGTTCCTACTTTTAAGAGCATAAGATCGCTGCAGGCCGTGTTTTAAATTCTTATCCAATGAAACAAAGTAATCGGGTACATGTCTACCGATACAATTATTAATACTGCAGGGCGTAATAATGTATAATTGTATAAAATGTACACATATAAAATACTATGCTAATTTCCATTTTAAATGCTCCAAAATTCAGGCTCCACGATTCATAAGAGAATACATCAAACATCGAGATACGACAATTAAAGATACGAAGGTACCGCGCGCCGCGACCGGCGCCCGGCGGGCCGCAAGCGACAGCAACGTCTACACTAGAAGCGTGGTGGGACGGCGGGTGGCGGTTTATACCTTGAGGTTGTGGAAATAATGCATGATTTGATCGTAGTCCATGTGCAGGTCGTCGAGCCCGAGCGCGTCCGGCGCGTCGCGCGCGCCCGCGCAGCGCGCCGTGCCCACCACCGCCGCGCGCCGCACCTCCGGCGAGCCGCCGCCTGCGCAACCAGCCGCGTCACTGCGGGCCGCCGCCGCGGCCGGCTTATGTACAACGGAATGTTCGGGAAGCTTTACCTTTGTTCTGCTTCGCCGGTTCGACGAAGTCTGGCTTAGCGTTGGATGATTCCTTGGGTCGGCTTTTGTGTCGCATTTGCACCTCGGGTAATCCTAAAAGAAATCCGAAGTTCAGTGTCGCGCAAGGCAGACGTCAATGTTCCATTTAAACAGGCCACAGAAGTTTTATTTACCGATTCCAGAATCGTGCATATAGTCGGGGCTCTCCGGTTTGGCGAAGGTGCGCCTGGAGTCGTCGGTCCCTCTGTTCAGTCCCACGATTTCTCGGTAATCCTTGTTTTCCATGATGAGCGGAGCGTCGTTATCGAACTCGAAGAGTCGCGCGCAGTCTTCCTTGTTGGTGAGGTGCTCCACGGGGTTGTCGTTGAAATCGTCGTCGAGGTGCATCGGGTATGAGTCGCGTTTGTATTCTTTGAGGTCTCGGCTTGATTGATACGGTGCTTCGGTTTTGTTCAAATCAATAATTCTAAAAAAATAATATGCGATGCAAATACAATTTTTCATAATAACACAAAGCATATAAGTGTAATAAAAGGTACCTGTCGGAGCGCCTGCCCCCCTCCGGAGATCTCTTGGACACGTCTGGCTCACGCTCATGTTTTTTGTGGTGGTTCCTTGAATGACTTCGCCGTGTTGGTGGCATAACGGTCTCCGGTAAAATCTGTAATTTACTTAATTGTTGCAATGAAATGTTACCGATAAATATTTTTAAATAATTTTTGAACACACAGTTGCTTTTTTATTATTATACAAAATAATGATTATTTAAAAAAGCAATCGGCAATCGACAAAGCTAAAGTCAAAAGTATTTTTTTATGGCTACTTGATCATGTTGGAACTTTCATAAATAGAACATATACATATATATCATAAATAGGTACAACAACATGTGTAGCATATTGGTCTAAAAACGTACTTTGGCAGGGTTACGAGGTGGCACGGGAACTTGGGGCTGCGGTGTTGAAGAATTTCTGTGCGGTGGGACTGGGGGTCGGTAGTCGTCTTGATCGTTCGAATCCGCCCTGAAGAGAAAAACACATAAAACATAAAACTATATAACACAAATTAAAATAGCACTATAATATACTTCGTATTACGATCGACAGCTACGACTAAATTAGCATATCATCAGCGCATGGTTGATGAGACTAATTCTATAGAGTTTCACAAAATCAGCTAACAAAACTAAAGTCGCCATCACGTTAGAAGTAGTCCGTTACAAATGAGAGATGAAACTATTGATGACAATAATAATCTTACTGCCAATGACCGTCTCCGGAGCTGTGGCGCGCGTGGCGCGCGGGCTTCTTGCAGTACGTGGTGGAGTCGACGACGCGGCGCTCGCTCTGCGACGGCAGCTCGATGGAGTTGGGGTTGTCGAAGCTGGTGACCATGACGGCGCCGCTGTCGCGGATCGCGTCGTCCGGCTCCACGTAGTTGTAGTTGAGCGGGTTCGACGTGATCCTCATCTCGTGGTTGTTGTTGCCCTTGTCTGGCGGCTGGGTCGAGTGCCGGTTGGCGGGGTGCCTGTTCCCGTTCCTCTCGATGGTCGCACGACCTGAAAGCGCAATAGGGTTTAATACTGGTAGGTATTACAGGATAAAGTTGTACATATAGATATAGTTTCAAAGATGCTTTGATGATCAGGAGTTCATGAATATGTATGAAAGTCTATAAGTGATAAGATTGCAGAATTCGATGTTCAATATCAATTGAATACGAGCGATATGCAACGTACCGAGCCACACCCAGTCGTGCGCGTTGGTGGTGGACTCGCGCACCGGCCGCTCGCGCGACGGCGCGGCGCCGGGCGGCCGCGCGCGCGCCGCGCCCCCCGCCGCCGCGCCCCCCGCGCCCGCCTCCGCGCCGGCCGGCTTCAGGCGCGACGCGTACACCACGCACGACACCACGAACACCTGCCGCCCGTTATGTTACAATACGTTCCCTGCTGGCGACCACCCGACCGAAATTGGTTCACCACATACTAGAGATGTAACGAATGTCACTATTTGAAGATTCGCGAATGCGAATATTTGCTTTTGACATTCGCGAATGCGAATGCGAATATTCGGTTTTTGATAAAAAAAATCTTAGAGAAATTTGTTTTTGTTTGTTTTCATTGTATTATATATTTTTTGTGTTAATGTTCTAATGAAAATTTAATTGTTAAGCTTTATTGCTCAAAGTAAAGTAAATAAATAAATTAGACCAAATGATAAACTGAAAATTTATAATGTGATCACTACGTTGTTCCTGTTATTATATTATAAAACATAAAATATAAATGAATTTTATTAATTTTTTCTTCTGATATTTATACTAGCAAAGCATTCGCATAAATTTTGCGAATGCGAATGCGAATATTCATTACATCTCTACCACATACTACATTAAGACCGTTTCGGGGTTTACACAGGTTTTGTTAAATAAGCTAATTCATAGTCCTGTTGTAATCAATGATTGCAAAATACGTGATCTGTCGCTATTAATAAATAATTTAATAGATTGGTTGTGAGGCAATTCTTTATATATGCTAATTCATTTAAATTCAATAGGTATAATTGTATAGTACAAAGAGTAGACTATACCATGTGATGCGTATAGATAGATTTAAAAAAAATAATTAAGAATGTACTTACCACTATAGCGAGACAAAACGCACCAAGAAGCACGTACATTCCTGAAAAAAAAATTATAACATTTATTACTTGCTTTGACAAATACATATCTTTAAAAATTAAATTGATATTTTGTCGCACTTACCGATTTCCACGGGCGTCATGCGAGGCGGCGGGTGGCGCGGATGAGCGGCCGAGTTCCCGCGGAAGATCGAGCCGTACTGCTGCGCCTGCACCGTGGGCTCGTGGTTGTTCTCGTCTTTGAACGGAGAGAAGCCTGCGAAAACGATTAAGTATAAGGTGTAGCTGCTGCACGCGATCAATTGGTCCTGAGCTATCTACGTTTTTTTTTTGTGGTTGATAATCATTGCGTCATAATTGTTTTTATTCATCAATTGCTCCAAAAGTTTAATGAATTCCATACTTGCCACAATTAAATGATACGCAATTGTTTACAAGAAATATTTTTTGTTTGGAAAACTATTGACAACTTTCCACTTGTGACGGAAGATTCAAAAACTTTTTATATTTCTTGTTGCGACATGTTTGTTGTATAGAAATGTGCACCTTTGTTGATGACGTCGCCGAGGTCGGCCAGGCCGGTGCGCACGCCGCCGCGCGCCATGATGTCGTCGTTCTGCGGCGTGTCGGGCCGCTGCGGCGCGTCGCCGCCGCTGAAGTCCACGTCGACGCCGGCGGCGGCCGTGGCCAGCGCCCCCGGGATGTTCTTGATGTTCGCCGGAGTCTTGGTGTCGCCCTTCCCCGGAAGGGCCACTCGTCGCAGAGGACCGGTGCGGCACTGTTCAGGCGTCAGCAGAGTGACACGCAGGAGCTCGCCGCTGCCTGGAAACGTGAATTTTCTAGCATTTAATATAATTTCATTAATACTTCTTACCTTGCTAAAATACAAAGTAATTTTAGCTGAGTGCGGGTTGAGGAGATTGGAACAATGTCTACCTTCGCCTACAGCAATGACTCGCGGGTGCCGAGACGCCAGCATCGGGGCGAACGCCACCACCTCGGAGTCCAAGCTCTCGACGAGCAAGTAATAGTCGGAAACGGCGACATCGCGCAGCGCGGTGTGGCTGCCGTCGGAAAACTCGATGTCGATGTCTAACAGGCCCTCCTGAAATTGAAAATGTTTTTAGAATACTTTTATAAGCTGCGGAATAAAAATAATCTCTATAAACAAAACAAAAAAATTAATATCTTATCCGAACAAAATTATTTCCAAGAATTACAGCGCAAGGCCACGTCTGAGCTATATTAAAATTTCATTAGATGTTTATTTAGGATTAACCGTAAACATTTATGGGCAATATTAAAGAAATTTTCATTAACTCACTCAGACGAAAGTTTAAAAACATTGTAAGACATATATCTAGTAAAATATTACGTGGTATCAAGTACCTGGTACTGAGCTGTGAGGCGTCTCGTGACAGTGGTTTCAGATACGTATCCATTTTCGACGGCGTTGTCCGGCGAGATGCTCAACTGAAGCCCCGATATGACTCGCGCCAGCAGCCGGGAGATGGCCACCTTGTCGTTCACCACACGCACTTCTCGGAGACCTATGACTCGACCTACGAGAAAATCGACAGTTCGAGTGAACTTGCCAACGAACCTTGGGATTGCACACACGCTATATTCGACGCGTGTACTGTTGCTTAAATATTGCTTAAATAGAAATTGTTGGAAACATTTCCAAATAAAATGCAGCGACCTAATAATATAATAAAATGGGTCATCTCCACACATCCATCTTACCTCAATGTAAGCGTCAACAGAGCTCGTGGTATGGTAACCAGACGGTTGATAAACTACACATACACATGATATTTTTTACATCTCACTCGAGCTCGCCGCACATAACACACAAGCGCCACGCACCGGTGATGGGCGACAGCACTTGCACCTCGGTGCGGCCCGTGCTGCGGCCCTGCAGCGCGCGCTCCCGCAGCGACGCGATGCGCGGGTCCGACACGCGCATGAGGAACAGCACGAGCTCCGTCACCTTGAGCCACGTGCGCCGCGACACGAAGTACGACACGCGGCCCGAGTCGTGGTCCTTGGCCAGGAAGCGCGCGTACACCTGGCCGGACGGATCGGAGCACTTGAAGCGACATCTCGAGCCCTGGCCACCGCGCTACCGAGCAGTGCTTTGTGCACTGGCTGGTCGCTCACCGAATGAATAACGAGAAGCAACTTGTATTGTTAAAATTATTTTATTGAATTACAAAATATTAATGTCAATTTGAAAAAAAAATGTAAATGATGTTTTTTTTACCTCAAATAAATAAAAATATTATTATTATTATTATCATCACCAACGGACTTTTTCAATTGTCACCATGCGTCTTACACATCGCGCTTATCATTTTCAAATCAGTCAATGTGATTATTTATGTCATTAGTTCGGCATATTTGTCGGCCATTCTCGTGATATCACCAAGTTATTGTATACTCAAACAGCGTTGACGATGTTTATTGTCAACTATGAAAACTTATCGCAATATTCACTGGAATGTCTCAGTTCGTACCCTTGACGCGGTTATAGACTGTCGGCATCTGTAGAGATAAATAAAGAAACGAACGCGGTTGAGTTTTCGGTATAATTGTAATGATCTACGAACCTCCACGTTGCTTTGCTGGTACCGAAGGCGACAAGAGCGCTGCTCCGTCAAGGAGTTGGGTGGTTCGGGCCGGCCGCCGCCCCAGCCCCGCGACGATAGAGATCGTTTCAGCCTGTCTTTCACACTTGCCTCGTCCGAAACTTTCCAACCTATAGAGAAACAATACCAAAGTGTTTCAACTATAAATACCAGATGTCAACGTTAGTAAATGTTAGTTGTTATAACAATTTGTTACATGTTGTCTTACAACTGTAAGTACATACTGGTACTTTTAACTATTACATACTTCCAAGTCTTTTACTATAATTGGGAGTATTACATCTAAGTCTTCTAGTGAAATTCATAACAACAAATGCTAGTTATTTTAGATATTTATTATACCTAATTATTGCACGTGCACGAACAGCTCATAGTACAGTTATGTGAGAAAACTTGTTAGTTTTAGGCAACTTTACTCCTTTGAGTCATAATGATTCGATAAAGTAATAGCATTACTTATTACAATTGAAATCATATTGTATTTATGTTCATATTTACGTCAAATTAGTTTCTAATTAAACATCGTATGTAATAACCAATTAATATTTCTTTGACGTGATGACGAAGATAAACAATATGACTTCGATTTTGATAAATGTTGTTTATAATTTTGATCGTTTTGGATTTTTCCAATTAAGATTTTCTAATAGTGACTCATAGTCTGGATATGTGCTCCATGTCCGTTCGCTACCTATGCTATAGTGAGACGTGAATGTAACTGGTGAAACGTGGGAGTGTTCTACACTCCTCTGCTTACCCCTTCGACGATTATCTACAAGCATGGTGTTATGTTTGCGTTGGTTTCTTTATTTATTACTTATATGTATTAGTCACGTAATATCATGATGTCATTTTCTAATGACAATTTTCCTTTTTTTATATTTAGAATATACCTTAAGTACTTGCATGTTTTTCTAAATCAGAACATTTATGTTTTCAAGTTTCGAATACAACTGTATTAAAGTTCTCCTATTTATCTACCTCTTCTAAGAACAAAAGCAGAGACCGAAAACACTATCAACTTTTTCCAACTCATAGGCGACCCCAATGTTAACGTACATAGGTACGTAATATTTATCAAACATATAGATAGATGTTTGATTAATATTACTAAAA
>DWEI01006038.1:0-10375 GCA_018245875.1 Mysoria ambigua | reverse complement strand
ATCATCATTTTATCACTTGCTATTATTTATTTGTTTATTTTGTTTTGGGCCATGATACTTACGATCAAATTTTCATTAGAATTTATAAAACAAAAATATATAATGTAACGTAAATAAACAAAAACTAATTCTTCTATGAAAGGTTCTATTAATACCTGAATATTCGCATTCGCATTCCCGAATTTCTATAGCAGATATTCGCGTTCGCGAATGTATAAAAAGGACCATTCTTTACATCACTATTAGGTTCATTTACCGCTGGACCAAAGGCCCAAAGTTGGCATAAGGAAGAAGTTGGTTGGAAAAGCACATGAGATCTAAAAGGTGGATAGTCTGTGCGCTCTGCACACTTCTTAAGATAACTTGGTGTAACTATATAATAAAAATAATATACAAGATAATGATGAACGTCGAGGCCTGTCTGGTCTGAATAGGACAGCGTTGTTCGACGCTCAATGCTGCCTGCCTCGTAAGGGACCTGGTGTGGTCGTGTAATAACAATAATAACGTAATGAACTTTAAACTCGATCGCTCTGTACATGCAAATGAACGTCGGCTTAATGTATTATAATAGGGCGTCGTCAATCATCGACATGGCATTTTGTGGAACTGCAGATATGATCGAATAATGCAGCTTAATTAGCGCAGTTCAATCAATGTTGATCAATGTTCGCATCACTCGCCTATAATTGTATTAAAATATGTACCCAATAACATACATGTTAATGATGTATGAGTTAAGGTACAATTTGCAACATAAGGAGGTTGATTTAATATTACAGCAGATTTTGGTCAGTTTTTATTTTGAATCCAATTATGTAGTCCAGAACCCTTTCTTCGTCTTTTAATAACCAATTATGTTTTAAATTCATAATTTTCTTTTTTCTCTATTACTTTATTCCATGCCTTGCTTACTATATTTTATTTAATGTCGAGAACTATTGTAATTTTATATCACTATTGTAGTTTTAATTAATCATCTTATTATTATTATTCCCCTCTCTGAATCACATCTGGTGTATAATGCTAATATGCAATAAATATATTATTCATTATGCCTACTCTTTGAAGTTTAATAAAAAAAGCTATCAATAAAACATATATTGATATGTATAAATGTTCATTTATTATGGAAACTGTAACTTTTGAGTTTATGTAATATATAAATATATTCAATATTATATACCTTAGAATATATCGGTATAGTTCAGTTCAAGATCAGTAAGGGTCGGTACGTTTGTGGAAATTATGCATAAAAAAGATTCTTCACATGACTCGTCGGTACCTTCTTAAAAATGGAATTTTCTAGAACAAGTACAATCAATTTAAGCGATGAATATTATTGCACAAGTTAGAAGGTTACTTGATTGCAATTAGTGTTAATAAATACAGCAACTGGTCTAGACTTTGCAACCATTATTATTTTCTAGCAGATTAGATCATTTCTTAGTAGTTAAATGAATTTGTTTTGGCCTTAACATAATTTCTTCGTAAAACTTTCCTGTCACTGGCGACGCAGTACGAAGCTTAGCAAGGCCAGCCGTTGTATTACGTCTTAAGTAATTTAATTTATTTTATTTATATGTAGCCTAGTTTTTTATGGAAAAGAAGGTAAGGATTAACGGTTTAAATACTTTCTTTTCTAAATATTTACTTTGTAATATAAGATGAATGAACGCCCCCTGTTGTGGTAAAGATCAGTGCTGCCAATCATAATATATTTTTATATTACCATTTTAATCCCAATAATAAATTAGACTATCCTTGATGGAAAAAGAATACACTACCTGAACAATGACAGTGATATCAGGGTGCCCCAAATTGCTACTAAACCATGGCATGGCATGGCATGGCTAATTGCCCTGGCCGCCTATTGTGCTCTGCGATCCTAACCTCTATGTCCAGCGTGGAGATTATGGCAAAAACCAGTGTATTTTGTATTTTTTCTAATATTCAGCTTTGAAGATAATTATTGATGTGTTGATTATGTAATATTTGATAGTAAAAAAATATTTTCAGTCTCATTAAAGATTAAACATTAACATTAAACTGGATGAAAATAAAAATTGACTTCAATATAACTTATTATACATTATTAATACATTTTCTCTAATTTATGAATTTTTATTACTTTATATTTATTATAAGATTATATACATAGCACCTGAAGGGCGACCTACGTCCGACATGTATGTATGTATCTTCGAAAGACTGATAATGATGAATGAGTATTGTGTCAGTGGCGTTATGTGCATAGGGTAATGTACTCGTATGTCGCTATAATTAACTTTATTGATTGAATTTCGGACTTCATTTTTAACGTCATATTAAATGGATGATTGATCATTGGATATTCTCGCATGACAATATTAATGGGTTTCCATTGGTTTTATTAATACATTTTGTTCTTGAGGAAATCATACATAAGTTAGCAATCTATGAGCTTTTTGTATCACTATCACCAACTATTTTGGTATAAGCGTTAGCACATTGCGTATCAATTTATATAATATCAATTATAAATATGTATTTTGTTTTAATTTGCTTCTATTAATTTGTACTGAACATCAAAGTTATTGACGAAATATCAAAGAAACAGCCATTTACGCACGCTTCGACCCAATTGTAATAACGAACGCGACAATATATGAACAAAAGGTGATATGAACGATGCGGCAACAATTTTCACAATTAAATGTCGTCGATGTAACGTGTATACTCGTATAAAAGACAGGTTTTCAACAGGAAATTTCTCTAGCTACGAATAGCGACTAAATTTATGTAAGCAAGCATCTCTACTTATATTTTGAAAGAGAGAAAGTCCCGCCCAACTATGGAGAATATAACTTTTAAACTCGTAATTTGTCCGATGGCCGTGACTGTAATACGCAAAAGTGCATATGTTTCTTTCGCAGATTACTTGTGAAATTTGTGATTTGCACTTATAATGTGGCATGATTTGTGCAATGGTGCGGTGAGACGGCGTCGGATTATGTAACAGGCCAGTAACAGTTAGCAAATGTCTGTTAGAGACAGCCGACGGGCTCCGTGACGAACGCGGATAAACAGCTTGTTAAATGGTTTTAATTTGCAATTACAAAATCACTCAGATGCTGAAATATTCTTTATATTTTAATGCTGTAATTAACATTTGTACTGTGATCCTGCGGAAAGATAATAAAATTAATGTTGAGTTTCAGGGTGTAAGAGGTTCTGAAGTATATAATTACAATGATATGTACGCTGACGATACTGTATAGACTAGAACAGAAGTACAATAAAAAGTATAACAAACACTTATTCCATTGTGAAGTTTTATTCATCGATTCGTAATAATAAACCTTATATAGATATAACTGTCGACAGTTGCCAGTTTCTCAGCTATTTGACACGCGGTAGATTAACTTCATTTTTCATTTCATATTTCCTCATTACATCACATTTCGTGTCCAGAAAATGTGAATATGGAGCGGAAATTGCAACATGAAAACCAACATGTGTTAAATTCCATTTATTTTAAGGAGTTATTACATAAGTAGTTTATTTTGATAATGACGCGACTGTGTTCCTTACAACGAATAATGAAAATGTGTATGATGGTAACAATTTGTTAATGTTCATTATTGTGCAAGGTGAAATGGGAATATTTTATGACCTGAGAATATAAAAGAATTATTTATTCTTATTTTGTACATACATAAACATATCTTTATATGTCGTAGGCAGAAAGCACCTAGTACCAAATATCTCTATGCCTAGAAACCTGCCGCACATATTTTACATTTTCTACATATTTTTGGATAAGAATTTTGTTGATTTAACAACGATAACAAATAATATGTGACCAACTTTGACAATAAAATACCTAAGCATAAATAATGACAACGTGTTTAGTATAGGAAACACAGATGTGAAGTTATATGTAAATCTGTTATTTGATCGGAAAAAGATTACATTACCTTATTATGGTAGGTAAAGATCGATTTACAAATTTAATTCGAAAATTATATAAACTATTGTAAGTATAGTACCACGCAAATACACATTTTACTAATAGAAAAAATATATGTCGGTAACAATTTTACAACCTGAAATTATTAGCATCAGAAACAATAAATTGTCTTGCGGGAGCAAAGCATTCGCATACAACGAAGTGTAAACTGTAATAATATTTTCAATATTTTATCGACTATTATCGACCAATATTAACTTGCATAATCAGTAAGAGCTTTGCATAATATTTTAAACATGTTACTTCTTAGCATAGCTCACACGCTTGCGGTTGTGGTAGGCGCAGCTTGTGTAACGGGGACATTATTTCTGGCCGACCTGGTAGACAACCAGATCACAATGAAGCTCACGTAGAGACGATGACCTCGTAAATGATATAATGAAACTCAAACAATCAACTTGTACTGCTTATAAACATGAAAATAAAATGACGCGAGGACGATAAAGTGCTCTAATAAACATTTATAAATCCGAGAAGCTAAGGTCTTGAATCCTTAAAAAATACGGCAGTAATCCTTCGAGTTACAATAAAACATGTTCTCATATAAGTACATGATACATTTAAGATTTTTTTTAGCGTATACATACTGTTATAAAATAAATAAAGAACGTAAACTAAATTATAAATAGCATTATATCATATATATTTACCCTAGTTGCATATGTATAGGAGTATGTACGTAATATGTAGTTATGTGTGTGAAATTTACAAATTTCTCGGTTACGATATCAGCAAGTTCATTAATTAGGCGTTTCTCCGTGAGGGGCACTGCATCGTATACGACACCGCGTGTTGGACGTCCGTGTAACTGCTCTAGTTTCGACGTTTTTCTACCAACTTATGGTCCAGTAATGTTCACCCTTCGAACTAGGTCGGGCGTTATATCGGTCGGTCCATTCATACGCCGCTCAAACCAGTTTTTAATCAGTGACAGGCTGTTACGCAACGATTACTATCAATGTAGGCAAGTTGGAAAGTATTTTAGAAACTAGTTGTTATGTATTCGTAAATATGTTAAAAGATGTAAATGACATTTCGAAGATTTTTTAGTCAAACATTGGTACGCTGTGTGCTATTCGATGGCGATTCTCAATATTTTGTTATGTAATTCGCGACATCTATTGAACAATGTCGGTGACCTAAAAATGTACACGTTAATATTGAAATATTTAAGTAGTGCCTTTACTTTAATTTTTGTTTTGACTTTTAATTTTATCGTAAATGTAACCTTGAATTGATAAATAAAAATGAATTAATTTTTATATGAATTATTTAATTTCTACTTCTTGTTTATAATAGAAATGAATTGATCATAACAGGTTCGATTTTCTAATATATTTGCTCAGAATTTTGTGGTTACTAACATTAATATGCGTATTGAACTATTACAAGTAAGTAACTTCAAGCCTGTAATCCCCGAAGGGGTAGGTGGAGGAATGCAGAATGCCTCAATTCAACAATAGTATTAAAACAAATAATGTAACATTACGCCTGTAAACTCCGAAGAGGGAGGCTGAAGAGTATGGTACCATGGTACCGGTTACGTTTATATACGACTATGGAATAGGAAATGGGGCTGTTGCCATACACCGGGCTGAAATCCAGACTCAGAACCGTTATTAGAAATTCCAGTTTAAAAAAATTCAACATTACTCGACCGGGTATTTGAATTCAGGTCCCCTCGATCGGCAGTCACGCTCGCAAACACTAAATCAAAATGAATCAATTACCCAAAACTAATAAAGCTATTTAACATTGGCGATAAAGTTGTTTAACTTTAACATAACAACGACAAAATAACATAGAAATATTTCACAAACAATTGCTTTTGTTTTCGAATTTTGTTTTATCTATCATTAGATTACACTTGTATCGGGAGACCGATGTAATATCAGTGAAATAGCTTTCGCGCTGGGAATTATAGATCGCTAGTAAACTTCGTTGGCGCCAACAGTACGAGATGTGACAGCAAATAGAAGGATGTATTACAAACTTGATCATTTCTAACTACGAATACGGCTATGCTAGCATCGGTTTCAGATATTGGCGAGAAAAGACAGACAAAAATTCACTTTGCAAATAATTGATATAATGGGTAATGGTTATGTATCAGATGGGAAAGGAATTGATTTTTTTGTCTGAGATTGTGATTTTCAGAAGTGATAACGACATTCATTTTAATATCAGATCTTTTTTGCTCATGCTATTGCTTTGTGAGTTCTTAATTTTTCTTTATTTATGGATTTTTGTAGATAAGAAAATTTTAGACACAAACACAGAACAAATAGACATCTTGATTACACAAATGTTTGTTCTGGATAGGAATTGAACCCACATTCACCTGCTCAGCAGCCTGGGGCATTAACGATTGGGCCAACCGACTAGTCTGCCTGATGAATGACATTACAACGAAGAAAAATTCTAACTTATTTCTCAGATAAAAGCTGAAATATTTTGAACACAATTTTTTTCAGAATTCGAATAAATTTCTTTAATGTAAATACTTCAATAGTAAATATGTTTTTCTAATTGGTGTTCTAACGCAAAATAAATGTATTACGAAAAATTATATCTTCGACTAATATTTTATTCATCAAATGAATTAATATTATTTCGTACAAATTAATTAGTCTGTATATAAAAAAAATGGCTCACAAAATAAAACATGCTTTAGACATAATAACTTTTAAATAATGTCTCTCAGAGTTTGTTTTTACTTTTATTTTGAGTCGTACAGTAATAATTTTAATAAGCCTGGTAATCATACAATCTCGTATGAGAGAAAGCGTTTTATTTTATTATTACGTTTAAATTATTTCACTAAAACGATAATACACAATAACAGTTATTTATCAAGATCTTCACTGAGTTATGAGCCAATGTATATTACAAGCGTGAAGTATGTACGTAACTTTGACATTATCGGGTTGTGTTATCAGCTGTTAAACTTCAACCGATTAATGTGGGGTTCAATAAAACTTTCATATACTTATAAAGTGACGTAACATTTTCTGAACAATTTTATATCAATGTTAAAAACTTGCGACATACTTGTAATCCTCGACGAGGTAGGCAGAAGTGTAGTGCAATCACAAGTTTTACTAATTACAAGTTTTACTATTTATGTCCTACTATGGAATTGGCTGAGAGTTGCCATACACAAGGCACATAACCGGACTCCGAGCCACTGCTAGAAAATCCAAGTTAGAAAATCCAATATTGTCCGAGCCGTGATTTAAGCCGAGGAGCTCTCAGCGGCCGTCGCGTTTGCAGCCAACAGGACCGACCAGGCAGTATACAATGTTATATGTATTTACGTGTTAACAGTAATGATATTTACGCATATAAATATGTAATAAAAATAACCATGACATGTCAATTAATTATTCTCACTAAAATATATTTACACTCAGTATATAAATCAATAAATACTTAATATATTTTTGAACGTGTTACATATGTCTAATTTCAAAATCTCCGTCATCATCGGCCTATCTCAGTCCACTGCTGGGTAGGTCTACCACAAAGAGCATTATCACGCGCATTATCGACAAGCCGAGGATATATTTCAATTTCAACATGTAGTCATAATATGTATAAGCATTCAAACTAACATAGATCGGCCGCATTCTGTCTTATTATTCCTATCTAGTACACTTTACAAACTATGACCTAATAAACTCTGAGCAATAGGTACGAAATGACATCGTGAACACTGACATGTACCACTGGAAACATAAACGGTACTGCTGTTACCCCTAAATATGACCCGAACGCAGGCTTTTCTTAACTTTGACCGTTCACAATACGTACTAATACTAATTGTCAACGCTATAGTATATGAAAATTAATAGTTAATATTATTAAACGACGCGCAAATTTAGATGAAAATTTCCACAACAATCTGAATTTAAATAAAACATTAGCGTACAATAATGGTCGTTACGCGTGGCGTGATGGAGCATTCGGGGTCTCATTTATCCGCAAACAAGCCGATTGCTATTCACAATATTACGTTGAAATTCACGGGCGGTTTTTCGGAGAACTTTCAACGCTTAAATGTTCTAATTTTAAATTGAAACTACTTTTTCTGTCTATCGCGAAACCCAATTTGATAAAGTTCACGACTTTAATAAAAAAACATATATATGGATAAACTATGTTTATTTATACAAAAATACCTTATGACACTCTGATATTCGATTTTTCCTACTATTATTAAATGAACAGCGGATATTGTAGAGGCGCGTTCATAAACTATTATAAAGCAATTTCCAAGAAAATTATGTATACGTATACTATACTTTACAAAGATTTCAGGTTACGATTGTAACATCTGCGTTCCGAGATGATAGAACGGATTAGCCATCAAACGTGCATAAAAACCGGCCGGAATTTTATTACTCGAACAACAAAATTGCGCAGAGAATTCAAAATAAGCAGATAAATCTATAGATATCATATTGTGAACAATGAATAATAAATAAGAAAAAGTGAGTTCTATTGTTATTATTTTAATATTATATATCGCCTTTGTCCTTGGGACATAAACGAAACGAAATGTGGTGTAACGTGGGAGTGTTCTGCATTCCTCTGCCTACCTCTTCAGGGATTACAAACGTGATGTAACGTTAGTTGTTCCTATGCTCATACAGACATTGCTTAGTCTTACTCAATCACTTATTCCGTGGTTTTCACTTAAAGGACCTGTGTATGCTGTATGGCATTAAAGATTTTCGAACTAAAGTCATATCAGTATTTACTTATTTACTCAACGTTCTTAAACAATATAAGCAGTCGGCCGGCAGTGCACCGAATACCTACATCGAAAGATGATTACTTATTAAGTCAAGTGCTTCATTGGCCCGCCTGTTTATACGATAAGCAATGACAAGCGAACGATGTCTCATGCAGCAGCTATATAACAATAGACTGGGATGCAACTGAGAATGTTGTTATGAACCTGGTGGTGACCTCAGTCGGACCTTTCATTTAGATTCGCATTCGTTTTAATTCTGCTACTTATGACGGCAGAAAGTTGCGCGGTTATAGTGCAGGTATAATTCTACAATATAATACAATAAAATAATAATAATAGTGTATTATTATTATTATTATTAATTTATTACGTGATTTCACGCCTCTAATTCCCTAAGAGATAGTGTAAATGTGACAGAGTGTGCGTGTAATTTGCATTTCAACAGCTCCGTTTAGGTACATCGTATCTACTATATTTTTTTAACTAGATATTCTACTTAGAAATGTCTTGTGGTAACAGATCCGGCATTTGAAGAACTTGGTTAAATCGAAAATAATTTTTATCGCTTCCATACCCATAAACATTTTAGCGTAATAGTCAATAAAAAGTCGAAACGTGGATCGTTTTTAAAAAATATTGGAGACGATTAGGTTTTTGAAGTCCATTAGTCAAGATGGAATAAAAATGTGAATCGACAATTTCATTCTTGGTACAATGAAACACGGTTTTAAAATCTCGAGTTCAGTGTTTAGTATTCGGCCGCGAACATCGGTGCGCACTGAAGGGGTTGCGAGAGGTTTAATTTGGCGTTGTTTAGGCGACTGTCGAACGCTGACGACGCACTTGTGATGGAGGGTCTCCGCAAACCCTCCAACCCTCCCCTTTCCCCCCCCCCCCCCCCCCCCCCCCTCCTTTCTGTCTCGACCAGAGTGGGGAACCTCTCCTTTCAGGAGACGTGTCGTACGTTATAAATGATCTCGAAGATGACTTTTCCTATTGCGCCAGATGGAATCTGTGGATCAGTCCAGTACTGAACCTCAATGCAACCTGTTCTACTCTTCCATAACTCTATACAGAGCCCATTGGGCTCGCCACAAAAGCCATGTAGCTGTAGACACGAACAGTGTCAACAGCCAACTGTCCGTATGTTGATACGCAGTTCCCCGGCGGCTCCTGCAGTGCAAGGTTCACTTGGACAGCCGAGGCCCCCGGGACCAGCACCGGCGCATGGGCTCTGCTCTGACAGCATTCATAGCGCTGCGTAATTCTTAGTGAAGTTAGCGAAGATGCCATTGGCTCTTTAGTAAACATAATATTAAATATTTCACGTAACTTCACACCTGTAAGCCCCGAAGAGGTAGGCAGAGGAATGCAGAACATTCCCACGATTCAACGGTTACGTTTACGTCCCACTATGTAGTAGGTGGTGAGCCTATTGCCATGCATCGGGCACATATCCAGACTCCGAACCACTACTAGAATTCTTATTAGACTTTTTAGTAGAAAATTTTCTAATTAGAACATTTAGTAACGTTCGACCCGGGAATCGAACCCGGGACCTCCCGATCGGCAGTCGCACTTGCAACCAACACGACCAACGAGGC
>DWEI01006037.1:0-10377 GCA_018245875.1 Mysoria ambigua | reverse complement strand
GGCCTATGTTCAGCAGTGGAATGAGATAATGAAGAGGTATTGATGGCTAGTTTTAGAACATCTATATACGTACACTGATGACGCTTTAACGAAAACTGAGATCTGAATAATCCTAAACTAGAACACATAAGTTTATAAATTATAATTACATTTACATATAAGCAGTAACCACGCAGGTAATAGTCACAGAATATAAGATCATAGGTGTATAATATTTTGCCATGATTATAGACGTACCTATAATGTTGACTTTCACATCTAAAAAAGGTATTTTTTTAAACAGGTAATCATAAATCTTAATAAGAATTCGGAAATCCAAGCGCTATCATCAGTTCATACGTTCCAGAAATCGATTGTGAAATGCCTTGATATTCTAAATTCAAAAACACACGAGTACAATGCAGGTGTTTAAGAGGCGATACGTGATTGTTATTATGTTGTTGAAGCACGTGAAGTCAGCAATCTGTCACGGGGTCGTGACATCAGCAGAACGGCCGTGCGCTTATGACTGCACACCTACCTACATGAGGCGAAATTACTAACGGTTAATAAGTGGGTAAATGGTAATGTTAAATGTACAGTAACATGATGAACCAGTTTCCAAAATAATGTAATGACATGGTTAATGTCGTACTATGTTATTGCTACAAAACAGATTATAGCTTTGATAGACCACGACATATTATTTCCTCTGGAATAGGCGTCTTTGAGAAAAAAAATCCGAACTTTCTTCTTAAAGAACTTAAACTGATTATAGGATCGTATATCATAGAACAGAGTATACAGCATATCACGAATGTGATTCCAACCATTCTCCCATAGGCATGTATAGATTGTATAGACACGACGAAAAATAAAGTTTGTATTTATTTTTCTATGAGTTTCTATTAGATTGCAAAATTTAAGACAATTTGGTATGAAAATTGCTCTAAGTATACAAGATATTTAAATTAATATTTAGGATGAACAAATCTGGTCAATAACGAATCTTTCAAATAAATTTACGATGTCTTTACATCATCATTTTAGATATTAATCTTTAGATATTAATGTATCGAACAAGGGAGTCGCAAATGCCCTGGACAATCATTTAGGACAAAGAAAAAGCCCTTATAACCTCATTCCGTATATAGCTGCTTATAAAAAGGTCTTACTTTACAATTTTGATGTAGACTAAAGATTAAACTTATAATATAACTAATGTAAATACCATAAAGTTAAGAATAGCTACTTGAACTTCGATATCATCAAATTTAACGTATTAACAATAATTTACTTGCCCGGTAAACATAAAACGTTTAAAGAAGCGGTTACAATACATTTCAAGAAGCCAAAGATCGCCCACGCGATAGGGATTTCAAGCTGCATTTCAAATTAAAAACTAAAATCAGACGGCGAACACGTAACACCTTAAAAGCTGTTATGATTACGGCGTCGGGCGAGAATTTATTCAAATTTAAAACAGTGCGAGGCAAGAGTTGGTCGGTGTTACTAGAATAATGCAATTTAATATGTAGATGAAACCACTAATCTTGGAAACATGACGGTTGCCCGCCATCCACCGCCAGTAGTCGCCACTGCGCGAACAAACAGCGCCCCATTGGCACGAAACACCGCTTAAGACAGAGTTGAGAAACATAATTCCAGAAGTTTCGAGCGAGCGCTACGAACATCATCTATCTAAACTGTAATAAAGGTAAGTTATTGACTTCTAGTTTTAAATTTATATGAAAAATTAAAATTACAAGATAATAGTTAGTGGTCTCGCTTTAACAGTAGTTCATCTTTGCCATCATGAGATTGGTAAAAAAAATCCAATATATTTTTTAGCAAAATCAACCGAATTTAGGTATTATTTTATCTTCAAGTGTATAAATCTTTTCGTGTTTTTTTTTTAAATGTAACTTAAATTCATAATTCGTATTTCCATACTTTTTTCTAATGTTACCCACAAATTATAATTGTAAATAAAGGTATAAATTTATTTATGATCGTTATCAATATAAACAAATTTGAGTCTGTTTCAGTTTTCACGAGTACACATACAAATTGAACGCACTTGCACACTACTATTCAGAAACGGAATAGTTAAGCTTTGTGCGCTCTGAATAATATTTCAATAAAATGAACGTTAAAAAAAAACTCGAACCCACTTGTAAGTACGTTGTTTGTTTACTCAAGTGAACACTATTTGGGTCGTTCACATCTCAAGCTGCGTTGTTATCTCTTCGCTACGAGAATTACATTTCCTACCGAACGACGTCGGCACCAACACACATACACACATGCACCGTGCGAGGTGTTCTAAAATAACGCTAAAAATCGTTAGAGCGAGATTATTTCTATCCGTGGGTTGCATTTATACGTTATTACCAACGGAGTCCGGACTATTTCGACGCGCTTCCCCGCGGCCGAGTCTCGGGAAATACACGATAATTTGTCGTGACGACGAAAATTATCTTGTAACAAGATTGTTAACAGCGGTGTTGTATGTTACAGTCCCGGGTGCTGTATAGATTATTACCATTATATCATCATGCAAGGTCCCTTACGGAGTAAGCAGGCAGCACGGAGTGCTAAATGTCTGTATTCTTACTTATACATATATCACTGTACAATAGATCGCTGCTGATCGCAACCTATTTTGTTAAATGAAATAAACAAACAAAATATATATGGTGCTGAATATAATAATCCTTAATTCTCTTACTGAACAGAAGCACTTACTTAGCCTCGGTCGATTATGAAGCAACAATACCAAATAGATATCTATATTAAAGGAATGGTACAACGGTGTGTATTAAATCAGTAGCCGTGCATTATCGTAAGCTCAATCTATTTAAAAATTTCTCACTAAGCTCATAATATACGTAACCCAGGGCCGGTCAACGATCGATCAGACCGCCCGCACAAAAATTTGCCGTCGGAGAAGAATCGCCAAATCAGACGATAAATCACTACACTCCAATGGCTATACGTTTCTGACAATATTTTTTATGAAACTAACACCGTCTTTAGATTGCTTCGGTGTTATGTTTTAAAAATGGAGCGAATATCAGCCGTCCGTTGCCTGGTTGGCCAAATGTAGCGAGTTCCGAGAACAACTATCAGCACAAACACGGGAATATACCTCGTTAGAGGATGAGACGCTAAGAAAAATGGTGCTTTTATATCATAATGGAGTTCATCGCCTGTATACACAATTCTACATTGGGTCATTATTGGTTCAGCATGATTTCTGCGTGAGGAGATGTTGAAGTTTGTCGATAGAAATTATTTAATCAATATAATGAACTGGCCTCATTGTATGTGAACAGGTAACAAATATGGCGCCATATCTAACCGTAGTACACCTTATACAAATGTCAACCTATAAGTCCAAATGTTAATGTTAAACAATAAAATTGTTAATGTTAAACAATAAATTAAGATTTAACTCAAATCGCCGGTTTGTTTTAGAATAGAGATAGAGAAGTCTTGGGTTCAATTGCCATATCTGACATTATTGGAATTTTCAAAAACTGTCGTTTTTTAGTAGTTGCGCGAAGTCTGAATATGTGCCAGGTGTACGGTAATAGGCTCGCCCACTTACTTCATTATTAGGCGAAAACGTGGACTGTAGGAGTATATTACTTTTCTGCCTACCTTTTCGGCAATTACAGACATAAACTATGTGTCCAGTCTACTATCCAGTACCTCACTATTGCTGCCTATTATAACCTGAAACGCCCACAATGTGAAAGGACACCTGTATCCGGGAGTAGGGCGGCTAATTAGTTAAGTCATATTACAGCATTGATGACAATCACATTCAATCACGTACCATGTGGACACGAGAGGTTAAGAAGGTTGCAACAGTTTTGCTCACAACTATCAAACTGCAGCTTTACATGTGAGTATATTTTAAGCTGCACTTTAAATAGACAAATATGGATTGTTCGCTGGTCTCTAGAATAGTCCATGAAAGCTTTACCGGGTCGTCTCATTTGCGGCTTTCGATCAATAAAACTCTATTAATACTTATCTTGGTTACCACTAACGTGTTGCCTTGCCTGCTATGCACTTACATACTTACATATAAAAGCGCAAGCATTTTTTTCCCAAAAAAACATTGAAAATTAAACAGGTATTAAAAAAAACAATTTCAGCCAAAACAGATATCAATGTATGTTTTATCAACGTTTGGATAAAGACCCAAAATTAGACAGGAAAAACGTTATGTAAATAATCTAAGTTATTGTTCAGACCATCATTATCATCAGCCTGTTTCAGTCACCTATCAGCTATGGCGCCCTCTCCTTGGATAATATGTACTTGTGCTGATATAATTACATAGTTCTACAGTACTATTAAATTTGATAAAGGTTAAAAAACTCTTACTCATCATTTTCTCATAATATACCTACTTATATATACAATTAATGAACACGATATTAATGCGAATTATACTTCTCATGCGAGTTATCTGCCTCGTTGGTTATATTTTTTTAAAACGCGACTGCTGATCGAAAGATCTTGGGTTCAAATCCCGGGTCGGGTATTATTTGGATAGACTTAAATTTGCTAGTAATGGCTCAGAGTCTGGATATGTGGAATATGGAAATAACGTCACCACATATTCCGTACTAGGAAGAAAAAGCTTACTACACTTCTCTACCTACCTTTTCGGGGATTATAATCATTATAATCCCCGAAATTTCATTTATAGTAGACATCAAGAATAATTACTATGAAGATTATATAAGAGAAAAAAATACATTTTACGACAGCCACAAATAAACGTAACTTCATGCACGCAATCCCCGAAGAGGTAGGTAGAAGAATGCAGAACACTCATACGTTTTATTAGTTAAGTTCACGTCCGTCTGTGAAATAGTTGGTGAGCCTATTGCCATGCATCGGGCATATATCCGGACTGTGAACCACTACTAGAAAATCTAAATTAGAAAGAAATTTTTGTAATGTTCGATCCGGGAATCGAACCCGGGACCTCCCAATCGAAGTCGCACTTGCAACCAACACGACCGACGAGGCAGCAACAAACTATTGAAAAAAAAATTGAGCACGGATCAAACGTTTTTTCAATAGGTAACAGGCGTAATTTCTATGTTCAGTGTTATATACGAGATTGCATCGAATAGTACTGGTGTAAAATTGTATTTTTCCACATCTGGCTTTTCATCTCTGAAAGGATAAATCTCTTTACCTGATGCCGGTGGCTATGGCGACATATGTGCATAATAATCAAGCTGAAACAGAGGCACAAGGGTCCAAAGGAGCAGAAAAGCCTCTCGTGACGTAATTACACTGCTCACTAGGGCTACGCCGCGTTGAGAAAAATCATACGGTTAAAAAAATTAATTTATAGGACAAAAACTTTATAACTAACAGTCACAATAGATTAGTAGTGAAAGATTAAGAAAAAAAAAGATGAGTATTTAATTGTGGTCTAAGCAACTTCAAGCCTGTAATCCCCGAAGCGGTAGTCAGAGGAGTTTAGTACACTCCCAGGTTACACCAGATACATTTCCAATCCACTATAGAGTAGGTGGCGAGCCGATTCTAGTCAACTATAAGATCTTTAGCAATACCAACATCACCTTTATTACTTTTATTACTCTACTTTTGGAAATCGCTGAAGTGTAGATTGACAAAATTCTCATGCGTTAGCGAAGATCATTTGAATATTTAAATCACACGCCTGAATCAAAGACACCATTGTGCAGAAGTCTACACAGATGAACTCGTAACTTTGCACTTGGACATTATAGACCGATGTAAAAATTTAATCTATAATCCTCACAATAGTTTGTCAAGTTAGATAGGAACGTATGCCAGTAATTGAACCCCAATACATCTGCCACTGAAATTTGCTTTATGATTGCATTCAAAAACTGCCAAGACCATCCATTAACGTGATATGTTATTGATTTCGATAATAACTGTATTGTCAGCGTGAATCAGCAAAACCGACGAATCGATATGAAAAACAATGACAAAACGAATAATGAAACGGCAAAAAAAAACTGTGAAAGTAGCATGACAGGTGAATTGGAAGGGTTTACACGAAGCGTGGGCTACGCTGGTAATAAAATGTTTGTCATGTGTTGGCAACCCTAGCGGCGGCCGGAACTCGCGCTGCGTTGCTGGTTGACAGCGGGCGCACGAGGGGCGGAATGTTCGGGTTCAACGCTCCATACTATACCACTGTTCAGATACTTCGCGATTCGCATCCTTCAGTTGCGACTGCTCAAGCTCATACCTCATGTACACTGTATATAATATAATATATATTTCGTTAATTAGTGATATAATACTAGTTTTTGAACCAACGAGGGTGACATCTTTAGCTACATGCATTGAGAATTTTTTTTGCATCTGTAATATTATAATCAAAAGTATAGTTAATTACATGCAATCTGATCACAGTGGTCAGAGTACCCAAATATCAATAGTCCAATAAGTATGGAAAGTCATTAATGCTGAGCCAAGTAGATGTTAATTCTTACAATTCTTAATTTACAACAAACAAGTAAAACACATATTTTTAATATATAATTAAAAGAGATAAATGTCAAAAATACTGAATATCTTTGGGGAATGTCAGTAAATGTCTGTGCTTCAGACGTTGCGCCATATTTGGCCACTATTTTCAAGGCATGTGTAGATGAAAGTTGTTTCCCTGATTGAATTAAACAAAGCATAGACATTCCCCTATTTAAGTGTGCCAATAGTACAGTCCCCAGTAATTACACATCCATTTCAGTTTATCCTCTTTTTAGTAAAATTTTTGAAAAAGTTATGCTCAACCAATTACTGTTACATTTTAATCCACATATTTCACAAACAGTTCGACTTTACAAAAGCTCGTTCAACGGTCGATATTGGTGTTGCCTTGATGCGACATATTGTTGGGAGAATTTACATGATGCCCTAGGTATTTTCTGTGATTTATCCAAAGCATTTGACAGTGTAAAACATAAAAAGCTGGTGTTAAAGTTAGAGCATTATGTTATACGAAGATTATGGTATATGGGGTATATAACTAGTTGGTTCTTATTTAGAGAATAGATTACAACGAGTTAAAGTAAAAGAATTAAATCTTCGGGATTGTGTATGAAGGTGGTGGAAGTGTGGTATAAGGTTTCTCAAGCATCTAATTTAGAACCTTTTTATTTTTGGTATATATTAACGATCTACCTTTCTCAGTACAAGATTTAAGTAATATTGTGTTGCGGATGACACATCTTTCATGTTTAAAATAAGAAGACAAACCAAAGAGACCAATAATATAAACGAGGCTCTTGAAACAATCCATAATTGGTTTGGCGTAAACATCTTGTATTAAACAACAAAACAATAAAATGCTTTAGATTCACTTTGCCCAATGTAAAGAAGCTGAAGATGGATGTTACCATCAACAATGAGCACCTTCGTGGATGAGACGATTTTCTTAGGGATAAATATAAACTATAATTTGCAGTCCACTAAACGTTCACATATCTAATTAGTGTAATAAACTTAGTTCTGCAGCGTATGCTGTAAAGAAAATCAGACAACTAACTGATATAACCACTGCTAGGCTTGTGTACTTTAATTACTTTCACAGTATAATGTCATATGGTATTTTACTGTGGGATAACGCTGCAAAAATCAATTCAAAAGAGAGCTATATATGATCTTCAACGTCGTGAGTCCCTATGAGAACTGTTCAAAGCCATTACAATTTTGTCTGTGTCTTGTCAGTATATGTATGAAAATATAATGTTCGTCAGAAATAACTGTTTAACTTTGGTAAAGAATAATAGAAGAGGAAATTATAATACGAGTAATAGAGATAAATGGTTATACCGCGCTTTCGCTTAAGTAAGGTGTCTCATTCTTTTATGAGGAACTGTATTTGCTTCTACAATAAAATACTAATAGAAGTTATTAATATTCTCATAAACACTTTAAATCCTCTATTAAAACAAACCTTTTTAAAAAATCATATTGCAAGGTAAATGATTACTTAACTGATTAACATGCTTGAGTATTGAAAAGGGGTTGATAGTATTGGCATACACTGGGCTCAAATCTCGCCACCGACATAATATGTACTGGGAATTTTATTAAACGAAACCCAATGATATTTGGCAAAAACTATGGATTGAAGAATGTCTATCTGAACAGCTACCATTATTAGACAAGAGAGGCAGTCAAAAGATTTTTTTACATCTTAGTGACTTGTTTGCTCAAGTACACTCGCACACATTGTAACCAAGTTGCAAAGCAACATGTCGTATGTTTTCCTCCATATCTGCATTTATTATCCGTTAGTCATCCTAAGCTGTTCGCGGGTGCGACACATCAACCAGCAGCGACATAAAGAATCTGTGAAGATACTTAAGAATTGTAATCAATTAATAAACCTTGTCAGTATTCTACACAAAATTATTAGTACAAGCACAAAAAACTGTCTATAAATTCATATTCAAATTCAAATTCTTTTATTCATTATAAGGTATGTACATACACTCAATGAAGGTCATGTTTTAGTCATTGTACTTCGGCTTTCTGCGCCCCTCAGGCTATAGTAGACCGAGAAAAAAAAGCCGGAGAGAAAAACTCCCAGCACTCTTTTAAATCACAAAATTAATTAATTAAAGCTAGCCATGTTGCAGTATGGCTAGTCTGATAATAAGCACACGTGACAGCTAACGTGTGTGTTACATAAACATAAGTGGTTACTAATAAAATGATCAAACCAAACCTTTATGAAAACAACCACCAACAACCTTTCTGAATCTTCGTGCAATAACTGCAAATGCGAACGAGCGACGTGTTAACTGGCAAATTAAGACGTGTTCGTATTATATGGCAACGTCGCATTAGTCTGTTTTTGTGGCACACATCGGCAAAGGGCAACCGACTTACATACTATACGCCCCATAATAGTGTTCCTCTTGTGAATAATTGAAAGGCCTGCCTCTGACTCGCTTGACGCACCGTTCTCGCTTCGATGTTATCTCCCGCTAGCGCAAATTTCTTTTGTATGTGTACCAAACACGACTGCACCTTATTCTATTGTAATAAAGTCTAAATTTGTTTAAAGCAAGTTTCGGAAATAGCAGACGTTATCGTGGCTCAAACTCAGATCGAGATTCAGTACGCCGTTGACGGGAGCGAGTCACGAAACGTCGAACAGCGCTACGATGTCCATAACTCGGTGCGCAGTCCCGGGACATGTTTATCGAGTCCTGAATGTTTACCCTGTTTCCGGTTCGACTTGATATTTGAATGTTATTTCAATACTGAGCAGACGTTTGTATACAGTTTGTTGTATGAACTGTCGGCGGCCGGTTTAATGGAAGACATTAAAACATTATTTGCATTAGTATTGAAGTTGTATTATGATATCCGGTGCCAGTATATATTCATGCTTGTCCACTATCGGAATTTATATATCTTACTATGTATTTATTTCTTTGTCTGGCACAGTTTAATAAGAGATGAAAATACTAGAGTAATTGTCGAGTTACAGACTTAGCTTGACAGGTTTCTAAAGATTAATATTTCAGGGATTGCAATGTCTATTTCTTGTGAACATTAGGTTAGAAATAATTATGTTACTAACAGAATGGACACCAGTCTGAATAAATAAATCTATTATATATTATATTAATAAATAATATTATTACTCCGAATCTTTCCAGATAATTACCATTATTCATACGGTTAAGAGCATGACTTGTATCTGGGTTTATGATTTACGCGGTCATTGATCGTGAATTACACTCCATAACTTCGTCCGCAGCGTATTAATAAAAAAAAAATTCCAAAGTTTAACTATCACATGCACGTACGCAAAACGATGCTCACACCTCACATGTACACAGCCGTGTATTCATTAGATTTTCATTTCATAAACACCATTATTAAGGACTTTGCATAACTGAAGACAATAAATGTTTTTTTTAAATAAATGTTTCTATTGATTAATTTTAAATTTTCAATAAGTTTCAATTTTGACAACATAATAAAAATATGTAACATTTTTAAAAATATATCCCCCAGAAGTATGGTGACTGTAATGCAAACGAACACGGTACGCGTTTCGACGTGACCGGACTGCGCGTGGGCAGGCCGCGGCGTGCGCTCCGCGAGCGCTCGGCAAACAGCCCGCCTCGTCCTCACATTGAGAGGACTTTCGGATATCGAATGTTACCACATAACACTTTGTATACTGCCTTCATAAGAAAACGGGCGGTAGCTAATATATTTTGTCATAAACATGTAAAACATATATTATTGAAAAGCAAAGAGAATTTCAATTCTTATCCATAGATCTCGTAAGTTATATACGTCCAAGGATACGCTCGTGATTTATGTTATAAT
>DWEI01006036.1:0-10377 GCA_018245875.1 Mysoria ambigua | reverse complement strand
ATTACATATTAAAACGATTTCTGGCAATATTGTGGGTATCTAGCGACGTTCATTAAAATTGCGTAAAGAACTTATGGTAGAAATCACGTATGTTTTTTAAGAAATAATTTGTTACGTAAATGTTAATGGTAATGAGAGGCGTGGTAAATTGAAATATTCTTATAGCTTGTATTGTTTCCAAAATCCGGACAATTACATTAGATCTGAAAAAAAAACGAACTCAGTTATTACTTTATGTTGGATTAGCGGAGAGAAATTAATGGCCAGTTCGTGTCTTTGAAGCCTCTGACATTTTTTGAGTGTGACCTTGTACCAGATGACTATTGTGGCTTCATGCAATAATACGTTCACACGAATAATGCAATAAATATGTACGGCGTTTCAATTACCCCAAACACAAAGGAAGCCGAGATGTATGAAATGCCACGCGACAACCACCGCTGACTCAATACCCTCACGACTACGTACACCATTAGTTTGTTTATTTATTTATTTATTCGTTTGGTATTGTTTTTTTTTATTTTGTTACAGCTTCGGATATTTTGAGAACAACCCCTATGGCACTGTGACGACGTTTGTTCATTTCATGACAGTCTCGTTCCATTATTGTTAAATGTAATAGTTAAATGCCGAATACACGCTGCAAGCATGTAGTTAATAGTATGTTTTCAATCTAGTGACTCATTTTGTAATGCTGACTCTCTCAAGCGATGTCACACTTTGGAGATTAAATATTTTATATAATCAGTAAAATTAGTAAAATGTATCGTAACATGTTTTTATTACATAGATTGCCCCTAAAGAACTGTCACAAATTGATTAACACTATACACGTCACTCGTACTAACTTAATAAATAAATGATCGTCGCGTAAGTTTATTTCATGGCATACGAAAATATACTTTCCTTAAAGCTATTGTAGCCTCATGTTGTATAGGCAGTAATAATATCATTCACGTACATGACAGTTATCATATGATTTGACAACTTTCTACATAGAGAAAAAAAATATACACGCAGGTAGAATATTCAAACGCAACATATTATGCACAATTGTAGAGTATATTAGTGCAGTGTTCTCTTCAATATGTATATTGGCATATTGGCACTATAACGGGACTGTCCTCGTGAATCGCGACGCGCGGTGTTTGTAGCGCGCTCCGCACGAGCGGCGTGCCTTCGTCTGATTGCGGCGCCCGCTCTCACTGCTCTCGGGTCATGTTTCGGTATTTCGCCGTCTTATTACATTTTAAATTCAGGTTTTATGAATCTGACGTGAAGGAAGACGCCAGTTTCATATGTTGACGGCTTATTTATTTACAACTCTTAGGAATATGTCTTTAGAGCTGGTTTACATTTTGATTTAATGAAGTAATATTTTATATGGTGTGATTGGTATGTAATATAAAAAAATCATATTTATAGGTTTTGCAACCAAGATTACTGTTTATAATATCTGGCTCTAGTTTCAAGTATGTGGTAGGCAGATTTGCTAATGTTCTAAATTTTCTATTTATTTTCGCTGTATGTAGCAAAAGAGCTTAAAAAAGCCCGACGTCTATGTAAGGATAGGGACATTTGGCATTCTATTGAGACACATACTTAGACTTCGAGCCACTAGTAGAAAATCTATAGGTATTAGAAATATCCAATAGTGACCGACCCGGGATATTAACCAAAACCCTCAAGAGGTTTTTGATCAAAATTGGTAACTAACACTACCAACGATGAGTATATGGTAATAAATATGCCTGTTTATTACCCTGGGAGAGATACTAGGAGACTGGAAGACAGGGAGAGATACCTGGGAAAGATTACTCTGGGAGAGATACCGGTTTATGTGGGATTTGTGCCGCACTAAAAACCCCTCGGTGGCCTTCCTCAGCGCTTATAGGAGGACTCCGGGATCTCCGACAGAACGCACCGGTGGCCTTCTAGCGCGGCATCCTACGCCCTCCAGTTCTCACGACGACTCGCGGCTACACACCGTCGTCCTTCCCGGGATCGCCGACTGATCGGGTCGAGCCCCCACTCTAGCCGCTCGCAATCCCAGAAGACCCCTGTTTCTCGCCTCTCTTACGACACGCAGGAGATACCGTAGCCCGTATTCTAGTCCCGAGCTACAGGCTTTCTTAACTTTATAACCTTTGCTCTGTAATCAGACAGCGTTATGAGAACTGTACTGAATAATGTGCGAAAGTAGAAAAGTAATCTAGCAAGTCGCTACACGATTTTAATATGAGTTTTTACGTAAACGTAACTTCCAACGTTAAGGCGATATCAATAAGAAGGCGGAGATAAGATCGTTTATAAGATGAGTTCAGAAGTTTCCACGGTCGGTAAAGTTGGCGCGTTCCGTTGCGTACATCGAGCGTTACGAGCACATCGACGCCGTTGTTCGCGAGGCCGGATTTTAATTCGCTAAGTGTTTACGTTTCGTTACCGCCGAGCTAACGTGATCCAACAGGTACGTGCTACATCGTCGGCGAATAGAGATGAAAATTTGAAAGTTATTTTGAATACATATACAACTTGTTAACAGTGTAGATAAGGATAAAAAAGACTTTGTAAAGAACTGAATAAAGACACTAGTTATGAATATTGCTCTATTATGGAACCAAGTTACAATTCTATAGTTACATTTCTATAATTTTCAGAAATCTCCGAAACAGGCGTGCATGTATGAAGAGTGATGAATGAAGAAAAAGCGCGGCAGCTCTATGTGGGTAGAGATATTTAGCACTCAGTGCTCTCTGCCTAGTCCGAAATATTTAGGCGTTATATTATTCACTGATAACAGTATTATTCTTTTATTTGGTTTGCGATGATGGGTCATTTAATTTCAAGAGTTGTATTATGTTCTAAAAACTAGTATTTCTTATGTATGATATTAGTGTGAGAATTCCCTTAGGAGCAAACTTTGGGGTATAAGTGAGAGGTCCCTAATTAATTGGTATGAAAAAGCATAAGATTGTAAGCGCTAAAGCAAGTATTCTCTATACAGTTTGATGCGTATGTTATCTTAGGTAATAGAAATCATTTCTATCCAGTTTCTACGGATTATACAACGTAGAGGAAATTTTGCGTTAATAACAATCGGATGGTGGCATTAAGAGAAATTTTATAAATACACATTGTATTCCTTACGTTATTATTATCGATATCACCGCGCTAAGTCCCGTACGGGCTGCGAAGAGCGCAAAATGTTAGAGATATTTTCTTTCGTCAATCTGGCTCCTTCTGGGAAAATAACACAAACATAATTGATTAATAAACTTCTAATCTACATTTATAATAAAATTTCACACTTACTGAACCCGCATGGTATTTGCAACGCACGGCGACTGCAATTTAAACAAGATATATGCTTTAATCCTTCCAAAGGCTTTTTCGAGTACCGTACTTAAACAAAATACATATAAAGCGCTAAAAGGGTTATATGTACCTACTCGTTTAAGGGTTATATAAAAGATCCGTAACCATTTTTTATTAATTGACATACTTGATCTGAAATTTTCAATTTTTATTCTGTACATATTTTGTTAAAATACCTGTTATAAACTTCATATACATATAATGTTGAAATTTTTATATGTGAACAATTTATAACAAGGCCCTTACCGAAGGTGCCATAATGTGCTCGGCCATTATACAAGTTAATCACCGTTATAACTCGCATAAATCAACTAAGCATCTCGCTAACACGTAATACTGAAGTAAGGACGAGTCGCAGGTGAGAGCGGTAGGCAAGTACGTGAAGTCAGATTTCGGGAACAGAGATACATTACTCTCAAGGGCCAAGTTGATTTCTGCGTGTTGTTATATTAGTATAAAAATACCCACATATTTAGATATGCCGTGAGCGAGACATATTTTACACAAATAGCAGTAATAATATTTCGGCGAGCGCGAAGGTGCGGAGTCCTTGATTTCTCAAGCAATAAGATAAGATGAAGATTTGAAGTTAGCCACTGCCTTCACCATTAGCTGTGTAACGCAACGATTCACAGATATGAAACGTGATACCATCAGCTATGTCAATCGACAACCGGGATATTGGTTCTCGTAAAACTCTTATTTTTAAACTAACATAAGATAAACGTAACATCACTACTATGCATTATGCATGTAGTCAACAAACGACATTTAAAGAAAAAAAAACCTTTATTCTGTAAATTATTAATACATTTCATCCAGACTACATATATCGTATCCCAGACTCCGAACTACTACTGGAAAATCTAAATTAGAAAATGTTGTAATCTTCGACCCGGAATAGAACCCTGGACCTCTCGATCGGCAGTTTTGAAATTGATAATAAAATTTTTCTAACGATCGTGTTAGATGTTGAAAGGTCTGTTGGCCGCTTCGAGATCCTCCACATTACTATGTCAACGTATATGTTTTAATGCTCTTCATTTTCTGTCTCACTCAACATAACAGAAACACGTAAAAATAAAAGCTGCTACAAACGTACAAATTGAAATCGTACGCATAAAGTTACGCAGACACATTGCTGGTTCTTAACACAGTGCTTAATACGATATCTCTTATCATTTTGCAATGGAACACGTCGATTACGCGAGTACAATTACAATCACCGTAGCGAAGGTCTCGTTAACTTCGTAATGGGTGACGTTGTAAGGATATAAAATAATTTGTGCCTAAACTTTATATATTTCGTTTATGAAAGAGATTGCTTGAGGAGATTTTATTCACGTTGTTCGTGTAACGGTAATACTGAAACGCTTGTATGTTTTTCGCAGTAACCGATCGTTAATGAACGATAACAAAAAGTCACGCCAGTAGTCCGCGAAGAGGTAGGCAGAAGAGTGTAGTGTGGTATATTTACATATCCAGACGAGTGTAGTAACAGAACTGGGGGTGAGCCTGTTGCCATGTTCTAGACACATATCCAGACTCCGAGTTTCTAGTGGTAATTTTAAATAGAAAATCTAAGTAAGAAAGTCCAGTAGTACCCGTCCCTGAATTTGAACGCTGTACCTCTCGATCAAAAGTCGCGCTTGCAAGTCAACCAAAGAGGCGGTCAACAAACGAATCAATGAGTCTTATTAAACAATACTTAGTATCACCAAATGTGGGTACTAATAACGACTGACTACTCAAATTGATCGGTCGAATCCTTAGTCCGTATTTCAGCTGCATCACTTACACCAGTTTAACGCTAACTAGTAACACTGTTGCGACGTACATATCGACCGTGTTAACTGACACCCACGTGGATTACAGGCGTGAAGTTACGTTTTTATACGCAACATTTAGCACACAATAGCGCTGTTTGGATATAATGCCTCGTAAATATTTCCTTTTCAAGCCGCCCCGGCACACGGGACGGGCGCTCGCACGGATTGTGCCGTGTCACGAAGACAAATGAAGGTAGACGGCGTAATTAAATTTGATTGCCCCGTGTACCATTTAAAAACAATGTCACGGTTATAATTTTTCCACCTCGTCACTTCTAAAATTAATATTTTCAATTACTGAACTGAAGAACGCCCTTCTGCTAACAATCTATTTTCGTGTTCTAAGAGTCAATACCTATTTGGCACTCCCCACTCAGAAGCCTCCGAAACCGGCGTGCATGTGTGAAAAGAGTTATGATTGTGGAGGAGGCGCGGCAGGTCTGTAAGGATAGAGATATTTGGCACTCCATGCTCTCTGCCTAGCCCGTAAAGGGTCTGGCGTGAAGATATGTATGTATGTAAGAGTCAGTAGTTCTAATTGAGTAGTTGCTCGAAGGGAGTTTTGAATGTTGAAGACGACAGGTAGACGTACTCTGCCTATCCCGTAAAAACCTAATGTGAAAATATAATTTAAATAATCGTTATTAGCACGAGGTGTTCAATAGATTATAATTGAAATAATATTTTGTGAAATAACACCCCCAGATTATTAAATCTCGCTATTAAAATGTAGCGAATTGTAAGAGGATAATTTACGCAGGATTTATTGGACGCGAAACATAATTTTACGAAACATAATTTATTTCAATATAATTACTTTTAATATTTGTATATTAATATCACCATAGTAAATTGTGTTAAAATCGATTCACTGGTTCAATTAAGAAAATATAATCGAGGTGAATATGTAGATATTGCTTTCGAAATTATAAAGTTAACATCAAATTATAACTTTAATATGTGTTGTAAAAATATTTTTAGTATATTTTGGCGTCTATTTATACACACTTGTAATATTACAGTGAGTCTGTATTTACTTAAATTTAAAGATTAATATACCATCGTTGAGTTCATTATGTTCACTGTGAACTGTGTTCCTGTTATAGTGGCGTAGACGACACGCCATTTCATAATTGTACGAACGAATCACCCTGTTGTGTAAATACGGCCAATGTTTGACAAAATTTGTTAATTTGTGCCATGAATAAATGTTGAATGATTCGATTTGTGTTGAACTAATTGTTTAATCAGTTGATGCGGTTGGAATTAGCGATGCTGGAAAAATGGTTTCGATTGTGTGAAGATTTAAAAGTTAGGTTACAGATTGTTTTAATTTTGAAACGCACATGGTATTAATAAATAAATATCTTGGGCCATCCCCACACACGGCCATGTGATCGCAAAGTAAGCGTAAAGAGAGCATGTTGTATGGTGACCAGGCGTCTGGTAGACTACATATACATATGTCACATATGCACACCCAGTCACAGAACAAAATTCACACAAATATTTATTCTGGAAGGGATCGAACCCACGACGTAACGTAACGTAAACGCTATTACTTCCTCGGTTATTGCAGGTGTAACGGTACATTTTAAATTTTCACTCTTACAGTCCTGTCGAAGGATGGTTCCAGAATCCTACTTAATAATGGTCGTTAGTGACAGCAGTCCGCTTAGCTGCTCTTTCTGAACATGTCACTTGCTGTCTTCAAACAAAACATTTGGAAGTTAGAACAATGTTATTTTAAAATATGTGTCCATTCTGACGTTTCATGACGACTGTAATCCGTGAAGGGGAAGGACCAAAGTAGTGCAGTACTTTCACAAGTTTCACCAGTTACGTTTAAGGCTTATCTATTATGGAAGAGGGTGAGCTATATACCAGGCTCAAACCTGGACACCAGCCCGAGATAGTTTAAATTTCTAGTAGTGGCTTGGAGTACAGCGTACTAGAAATTTAATCTTGAAAATCTAATTTACAAAAATCTCATTGTACCCAACCCAGCCCGGGATTCGAACTCGTGACCTATGAATCGGTTGTTGGGTTTGCTAAAATGCGAACAAGTACTTTTGAACAACTCAATCAATAAAAAAATCAGATCTACTATCTGTTTGAATAGTTCGGTTGAATAAATTTCCCCATACCTGTATAATATAATATCTCATATAACGGGTTAAGAACTCATGGGGTTCAAAGCTTGAAGTACATTACCAGCATTAAAACGGTAAAACTAACCAAAGTACGATAATAATGTAACTTTACACTAATGTACGGGGACAGGAACAATTTTGACACTGGAATGATACGACAAGCATATAGCAATACACGTTGACAAGCAACCGAAGTGTTAATTAAAAAGAGAACGAAGCGCAGATCGAAGCGTAGCGAAGCGTAGCAATCAGGAAAGTCTTAATTAGAATCTCGTGAATCAATACCGCGGGAAATATTCAACGGAATTTGAACGGCGCCGTCATTAATGGGGTGCTCATAATAGATGTTTGGGCTTACATATTGCCCGCGATTTTGTGTTAGAACAGCTAGGCATCCAAGCGGTATTCGAGGATGACAGGGTGATTATGTTATCAGTAATTGAATATTAATTTCTAGGAGCGCCTCACGCAGCCCATATGTACCTGCTTTATATTGACATCTGACGTGTAACAAACATTTTAACGCCTATATTTTTCATGACTTGCTACAGATATGAAACCAATGTCATACACCGAACACAAATTAAGACACCAATAATGTTTTTCTCCACCACTACTCAGGGTTCGAACAAAGGACCTCTTGCTCATCATTCGACATGATTAAATATTAGTTATTTAATATAGGTAGGAAAGGTCATAATCATCGTCATCATCATTATCGTCAGCCTATTCCCGTCCACTGTTGGACAAAGGCCTCTCCAACAGCTCGCCACCGAGTTCCGATCATCACAAATCACACAAAGCGCATCACAAATTCAAAGTTTTAGGCACTACATATCCACATTATAACAGCTTAATTTATGAGCTGTTGGTCTGGGAGCTGATATCCCGGCTCTAACTACACAGCGCGAGCGATGCCGGTAATTGGGCGTGATTTATTGTGTAATGTACAGAGCTGCTGGTTCTGTTTTAGCAGCTTGTTGGATGACGATAAATTTAATTTAATACATCGGTAATGTTTATTCGCAAAATATTTGTACATGGTGAAAAGATTCACGCCAGGTCCTTTACGGGATAGGCAGAGAGCACCGAGTGCCAAATATCTCTGTCCTTACAGATCTCTGCCGCTGCGCTTGTACATTGATAACTCTTTTTATACATATACGCTTGTTAAGGAGACTTTTGACTGCCCCTTCAGCCAGTATCTGGGCTATTCTGTGAAGATAGTCTTGGTCGCATATTTGGTCATCTGAAAATACGCATAAGGTAACGTGAAATCATTAATCAATGACGAGATAAATTAAAAAAAGTTCACCGATTACTGACTCATTTTCCAATGGGATAATTATCGACGATTTACAACCTTGTATTGAGGCCACAAATTTATTATCTCGTTGGTCGTGTTGTTTACAAGTGCGACCGCTCAAATCCCTGGTCAGATAATATGGAATGTTCCTAATTTAGAGTTTCCAGTAGTGGTTCGGAGTCTGGATTTTTGCCCAGCGTAAGTCACTGGTAACCTATTCCATAGTGGGACGTAAACGTAACGGGATAAACGTGGGAGTGTATTACATTCCTCTGGCTACATCTTCGGAGATTACAGGCGTGATGTTACGTTAATGAGGAAATAAAGCATATTTACAGTTTCTTCGACATCACGCTCCGAGAACTTTCAACGAGTTTCCAATACATTCATAATTAAGAACACGTTCACGCAACGCTGATCATCAACACTAAAAATGATTGTAATTACGTTCTCACCGCACGCACCGCCGCTTCATATGTTTCGTGTTTGTAAAATGAACGCCGTCGTACGACATCGCGCCTGCTCTCGTGACAAACTCGACGTCAATGTCGTCGGTGAGCGCGCGTCGTCGAAAATGAACGCAGCACAAGCGGGGAGGGGCTCTCGATATATTATCGTTCGTTCTTTCGGCGTCTCGCGTTGTTTATGTTATGTTTACCGCGAATTAAACTTTTGCATGGTTCGATTTTCGTGAACGTCTTGAATGACATCAAAGTATTAGGGACGGTCTGCGTGTAGCAGTGGATTGGTACAAGCTGAGGATGATGATAATTATTATGTTAGAACAGTAATTTTTTCCCAAGTGTGTGTATGTTGAGGATCTAAATCGATTTTATACGTATATTTCTAAGGTATTTTTTTAATAGAGGTTTGGAGTCTGGATATGTGTCCGATGCATGGCAACAGGCTCACCACCTATTACATAGTGGGATATAAACGTAACCGGTGAAACGTGGGAGTGTTCTGCATTCCACTGCCTACCTCATCGGAGATTGCAGGCGTGAAGTTACGTTTCTTTGAGGCGTGCAAAATGTGCAAACCCGTAGTTCGCTAGCATTGCAGTCTATGAACTCGATACTCCTTTTTCTGCACTGTATCTAACGAAGAAATAATAGAAGGAATACGGGTCTCGAAGGTGATAAGGTCTTAGGATTAAAAAATAACACTCACAATGTATATTAAAATTGACGTCCACACCGTCAAAACATTACCGCGCGGAGCTGTAACATCGACCACAGATTGATGCATTAAATATCAGCGGCCTATAAATAATGTAGAGCGATGTTAATGTCATGTAAATTGTACGATTACAGGCGTGCCGTTCGAGTGGAATGTTGTTCTCGATTAATCAACTTGCGTAAAGTTAGATCGGAAGCGCTAACGATGTTGCTTCGTTAGACTTAAAAACAATCGGCTTGATTGGTGGTTGTTTTAAAGCATCTGATTACAACATTGTTGACGTCGAGTTGCTTAGAGTTGCCGAGCGAATGTGTACACTAATTGGCTCTTGTACGATGTAGTTTTTATTCTAGTGTCAAAGTAAATTACAAATTACGTTATGAGTTTGTTGGATGGAGAGGTCCTGGCTTTGAATTCTGGGTAGGTACGATTGGAATTTACTTATTTGAATTGTCTAACAGAAATTTCTAGTAGTGACTCGGAGTCTGAGTTTGTGCCCGGTGTATGTCTATTAACGTTATTGCTGAAACGTGTG
>DWEI01006035.1:0-10378 GCA_018245875.1 Mysoria ambigua | reverse complement strand
GCAGGTTTCCTCACGATGTTTTCCTTCACCGTAATAGCAAGTGATATTTAAACTTAAAACGCACATTTTTAGAGGTGTGCGCCTGGGATTTGAACCCGGTCTCCGGTGATTTTTAGTACACGGAGTTTTTTACTTACCCCGTTTAACACCTGACGTGACGCTATAACTTGTAATCCCCGAAGTGGCAAGCTGAAGAGTTATTACATTTCCACATTTCACTAGTTACGTTAAAATCCCATCATGGAATAGGTGGTGAGTCTATTTCCATACACTGGACACAATTCCAAACTCCATACCGTTTCTAGGACTTAGTAAAAAAAAATAACAACCCGGGAATTGAACCCGGTAGCGTTCCATCAACAATCGCGCTTGAAACCACGCGACCGAAGAGGCAGTCAATTAAATATCGATGATTAAAAATAATCACGATATTTATTATCACTATGATATTCCATTCACAGAAGTTTGGTTCGAAATATTTTTAAGTATAGTACAAGCTATGTACGGCTTGAGACTCGCGAACTGGGAATGCACCGAGTCGGCTCTGGCCGGGGACGCGCGGTCACCCGGCGACCCGCGGCCGCGTATGGCGTCGCTTAATGGGACGTTGATCCGTGCCGAGGAAAAATCACTCGCGGCTGAATTTCGATATAATACCAGGTATATACTCGCGGCTGAATTTCGCTATAATACCAGGTATATACTCGCGGCTGAATTTCGCTATAATACCAGGTATATACTCGCGGCTGAATTTCGCTATAATACCAGGTATATACTCGAGGCTGAATTTCGCTATAATACCAGGTATATACCTGTGCACCGTGTGCCCGTGTAATACTATGTACCTATATAGCCTACCACTATAATCACTATATACCTGCGTAGTTGAAGTTCACCGAACCATATCACTTTAGTCGTAGGGAGAAAATGTTATATTTTAATACGTTTTATTTTTGGTTGTGATAAATTGGCGACAATGTGTTCGTACATACAATCGATATCAGACAAGCGGAACTACCGATTGAGAATTCCTAGCTTCGAAGCTTAGCTTTTTCTAAAATAAAATTCATACTACGTAGAAGCTTGGAGTTTGAATTTATGCCAAGTTCATGACAATCGGGATTACGTAATCAGTGTAGTGAATTACACTCTTCTGCCTGCCATTTCGAGGATTACAGGCGTGATGTTACGCTGTTATATAGGTATGAAATTGTTGAATTTTAATATTATATATAAATAATTAAATACACGTTGACAGTTCCTTTATATAATATTTCATAGACTTACCATCAGTTTTATATTTTATTTAAATAAACTGTTTAGTGTGCATGTAGCCTTAATCACAATTATCATTAACTTGGCCCACAATTTAATGGCTGCATCAATAGCACACCGAGGCGAGGCCTCGGTACCAGCGTGGGAGGCGCGCGCGTTACCGCGAGGCCCTACTTGGCCATCGCACGCGGCCTTACAGAATACACGTACGCAAATAATGTCGTTAGCATTAGGCACTCGTTAAGATTGTATCCAATTTTTGTATGTGAAAAATCACTGCGTAGTTTCCAGGCATTTTTTATATGTTTAAATAAATAAATGTCTTCGCACATCTTCACACGCAGCCATCTTACTAAACTATGTATATTTATATTAATTATTAAAAATCCCTTATCTTATTGCGTATGTCAAATTAAAAACATTCATCTTTTTCACTTGCCTCTTCTTTAAAATTTCATCATGCAAGATATAGTATAATATAGTACTTAACACTTTTTCTATGAGTCACTTGTTCTCCGCTTGCACTTGGTGTCTCTGATGTAAACGACCGGGAATTCCCCTGTTGAACATGCCAACGATGCCAATGTTTACGGCCATTGCACTGCAAGCCACCAAAGCTTCGAAATATAGATGCAACGTACAGATTAAAAATAACTGAAGATTTGTGCACAGATAACATTAAAATGTGTTCTTTCGTCTGTAGCGGTACGTTATGTGCCAGTCATAGTGGCGCGATACTTGTATCTAGATAAAACTTCAAACTGTAAATTATTAGAATTGGAATATAGTGTAAATGATTTTATGAATTTTGAATTGTCTGTTTGTGTGTGTATATTTATCTAGTTTTTTTTAGTGAAATAGGAATATTATATAACAAGACAATATATAAAACGTGATTTTTTTATGGAAATTTTAAATGATTGCGTAATAAATATCCCACATTTAATAATTCCAAAATTTCTCATGTTACAGATGTTTAATGATAAAAACGATTATTTCTTTTTGAATTCAACAAAACTACAGGAAAGTAATAAATTACTAAGTGGGTGTTTTTAAATTGGGTTACTAAGAAATTGGTTGCCGCGAGACACAAGAGAATAAAAAAAAGACCTATTTCCAAATAAATGATTTGATTCATTCAATTGAATTAAATAGATATTTCAACGCAATAAGATACAATTTTATGAAATAAACAAACCAGTGCATGACTTAGACGAAGTTCGATTGACTGATCTATTGGTTTAATTGGTAGTTACCAAACAAATTGCTTATTCGGAGTACCGGTTCAATTCCCAGTTAAAACAAACAGTTATGTGATGGGTAGGTACATGAATTTGATCTGCGTCTAAATGTACTTATTTACTTGTCTTTGTATTTTTCTTGCACGTTTAATAACAAAACAGAGGTCAGTCTCAATTTAAAAAATATAGCTTCATCTGTCTTCTACAAAATTTGATTTACCACACCATATTCAGCCGGCGAACTAACATATCCTATACGCTATGGGATATGTTACCCTCGCACTCCCGAACTGCACTCTTTACCAAAAATGTGCTCTTATGATTAAATATCACTTGCTATAACGGTGAAAGAAAATATCGTGAGGAAACATGTACACCTTTGAGTCCTCCAAATGAAGTTCTTTGAGGCTTCTTTAGTCTGTCAATTTGAGTTTGACCAACGTAATAAGACTGACTCTTATTCTGAGAGAAGATCCGCGTTCACAAAAGTGCAACGATACAAAACTAAGAAAAAAATCTATACGGTAGCGATAAGAGATCTAATTGACACCGTCAACGCTAAAACAAACAAGTGCACGTTAAGTGCGACGTGCCCCTGCCTCACCAGAGCCGCCGAGCGGTCGGCTCCGCGGGACGCGCGCCGCGTCACGCGCTGTGACGCGCAGTCTGCACACCTGCGGACGCTGGGCACTAATGAGGATGCGATGTGTGCAGGGTTGCTTGATGTTTGTACCGGATTTTTCATTTAACACTATCACACACACGGGGCAGGCAGAGAGCACTGATTACCGAGTGCTGGAAATATTATAATAATAATTAACTAGTTACGCCAAGTTCGTCAAGTCGTAGGCAAAGAACAGCTGATTATCGTAACCTATGTAAAATTCGTCCGTATTAATTCCGTGACTATACTGTTCGCGTTACAAAATCTAAAAGAAATTTAATAATAGATAAAAGGATTGATTATAATTATATTATTAAAATTATCGTCTTATGTAATGAATGAAGAATTGCACTATGAATGACAGAAGATTTCAGAGAAAATAGAAGTTGAGGATAAGTCAATAGTTTTATCTATTATATAATGGAGGAAATGGATAAAATTTAAAATGTAACTTGGTCCCTCTTAAAGCAAGGGTAAATATTACTTTTCTCACATGCGTGGGTTTCGTCTCAACGCTAACCTATAAAAATATTGTAGTATTTGGACAGAACATGAAATCGACAGCCCTACGATAATTATGATTCACCTAAAACGCATTACCCTGACCGTTAAGGCGTCATCAATAGATAAGCGGATACGTGACATAACTCTGTAATGGTTAGAACTATTATGGCTTACATTGATAAGGAGTTATGACCTTCTGAATAAGTATGGTGGCCGATGAATGTCTTGAATTACTTATTGTCTCACAGTAGCCTTGCGGTTACCCGCGGCGACTTGGCACTGTGGCGTGCATCTATTATGATTCTATATCAGATGTTAACAGTAACAAAAATGAAGTTACACGTACGCGAATGATGATGGATTCAGGTGCCGAGGGAATCCCGAGACCCTGGAATTCATTGAAGACCCAGAATCTTGAACTGATAGGTCAGATCAGATACTTGTTGAGGGAACTAGAAGTCTTTGAAATGGTTTCTTGTATAAAGAGAGTAAAGGATGTGGAAGAAGAATCAGGTAAAATTTTTAAGAACAGAGGTATCTTGCATTCAGCGTTCTCCGTCTACCCTGGGCCTGGGCAAGGGCCTGGAGTAATGATGTAATAACATTAACATGTACTCGACGAGGTTGAGAAAATGCCATAACCTTAATGACCTATCACATCATAACAAATACCACTAGCAGGTGTCTCGAAGAATCTGTGTGTGCAGTAACATAGCCATGTTTCCCTTGAAATTCTCCGCTCGTCATAGTCTTTCTATGGTTCGTTTAAACATGACGACATGTTTGACACATTGGTCATCGCGCCGCGCGCCCACCTGTCGCGCTATCGGTCCTGGGTTCGATATCCGGTCGGATATTTCAATGAGGCGTTTAAAAGATCGTTTGGTGTTGAGACATTTGTACGAACTCATTATCACGCCTTATATCTGAGAAGAGGTAGATTGAGGAGTGTAGTACAATTCAACTATTAAGCTGTCAGGCGGTCAAGCTTATTCGAATATGTTCCACGAGGTGAGCATTCTGCCGTACACTGGGTATATATTTAATATATACCCTGGGGTCGATTCCCGGGAAGAGCACTACAACTTTTTTTAAATTAATATTTCCTAGAAGTGGTTCGAAGTCTGGATATGTTCCCGGTATATGACAATGGGCCCACCACATATTCTATAGTAGGACGTAAACGTAACTGGTCAAACGTGGGAATGTTCTGCATTTCTCTGCCTGCCTCTTCAGGGATTGCAGGCGTAAAGCTACGTTTTTTATACTTAATATAATTAGGTAACATTCGTCAATATTGCTGACATACTATTACGCAGAAGGAAGGCTGGCAAGAGAAAGAAGTCTTGGTTACAGAATATTCAACAATGGACCGGAATAACCAGCGCCGCTGAGATATTCCGAAGAACTTAAACCAAAGCCGAAATTAAAAAGCTGATAGCCAACCTTCACTAGTTGGAGAGGCACTACAAGAAGAACACTATTACGCGTCTTAATAACCGTTTCATTTCGATCATTTACAATTTATCATTTACATTTTCATAACATATAAACTTACATTTTCATAACATATAAAATCTTTTTTTAAACTTTCCCCTAACAGTTTTAAAGTGCAGAAATAAAATTTTAATCGTTCTCTTTTACCGCCATTAGCATTTTCCAAATTTGAATTCCAACTTTTTAACTCACGGACAATGGCACCACAAGCCATGCGCCCAAGGAACGTGAGGATACATCCTACCATAACTTAGTTTTCGCTTCGCACTTACATATCATCAATTATGCCTTATTATTTACAAATTAAGGTTTATTTTACTATGTACAAGGGATGAATGGCGTGAACAAACAATTTGGTAGGGCAATCGTTTGTAGCTATTCGATTGCCGCGTCCACGCGCATAATTGGTACGTATCTCAAAGCGTATATGGTTTATTTTCGCTCGGCCTTTGACAAATGTAATATAAATGCATGTTGCTGCTCTGAACGCGTGTTCGCGATCGTCAGTCGATAAGTGGAGAATGTCATTGTTCAGCCGACGAAAGGGAATGGCGGGACGCTAACTTGCCACTAAACACACTTCTCACGCCTTCCTACTAGTACGCGACGTTTCTAATAACGACGACAAATTAATATGCACCTACTTGCGTAGAGGGGCTCGTGGGGTGGGGGGAAATAATATACTGAAATTCTTAAATTATAAACGTGGTTCTATCGTGAGCTGAGAGTCTTAGCATTGACGTGAACACTTTTTAATTGCTGGTCATAAACACTTTATTTGGGCTGTGGGGGAGGAAAGGCAAGGAGGGGGAAAGAGTTAATGAGTACTTGCCATGTGACAGTGTCGCGATAGTTTTTATCTTACAAATACAGTTTAATTTGTAAGATGTAAGATGATGCAAATTACTTGGATCATCATAAAGAGAACTTCGTATAACACTTCGAACATATCGCACTATTGATTACCAGTTATCTTGACGTGGAATTGGTAGTGAGTCTGTTGCCATACACCGGGCACATACTCAGTCTTCCAGCCAGGACTGGAAAAACCAAGTTAGGAAATTAAAAATTGGACGACCCGGGATTTGAACACAGGACCTTCCGAACGGATGTTGCTCTTGCAACTAGCACGACCAACGGGGCAGAAAAAGTGACATTTAATTTCAAAAATGCACATACATTTTAACAGCCCGCATCTAACGTTGACGCCACGGGTAGGTTGGTGATAGTGATGTCTGTTACAGAGTAATTTGAGTTGCCATGGCAACGTACTACGAGCAACGGCTAGTGTGGACTGTGTCACAAATTGCTGACAATTATACCACTCAATCCGTATTATAATTGAATACTTACATTCGCGTGTATGTAGGAGGGTCTTAATCATGTCTGAAATTCTGTGCAGTAAGCAAACAGCTCGCACATTACTATCGGAACCAATGGGAAAACATCTTTTGTCGGTAGCTGCTATAAAAATGCCAAGAAATATTGAACGTCTTGCTGGTTTACTTGGATCTCAGTGAAAAAGGTAAGTGATACATTATATAAGTACGATATATTACGATACATTTCACTGCCCCGAAGGTCGAGTGGTTATAAACGGGACTGCCGATCGATAGTTCCTAAATTCCCATCCCTATTCGGGTACTATTTAGCCTTTGTAACTAGAATTTCTAGTTGAACATTTCTAATAGTAGGTCGGCGTCTGGTTCTTCGCCGGTGTATGGCTATAGGCCCACCTTTTATTTGACGATGGGACGTAAACGTAACTGGTGACACGTAGCAGTGTACTATACTCCTCTGTCCACCTCTTCAGAGATTACAGGCGTGACGTTACTATTACATACTATGATCGGGGGATATGTTTATCTAATATAATTAATTCATACTCGCTGTGATCATTTACATTGCATGCATAGAACAATATAACAACGATTGGTAAAACAAGAGAACGAAGAACCTTAGGGCCGTGTTCTAATCAAAATGAGTTTGTATAGAATATTATTAATAGAAACAAAAAAATATAAATATTTTTTTATAAAATCGTCCACCATGTATTTGATTATCTATGGTAAACTTTCTTCTGTTCATGATGTGTCCCAGCCGTTACAGAAACGTTATCGGTTCGCGAGCGACCATACTAAAATCGTTCCACATAAGGCACTAATCGCTTATGTCTTCTGTAACAACGAAAAGTGAAATCTTGTTACCGGCGGTCGCCCGGCCACGCGCCAGGCTTTGCTGAGCGCCACGCGTCGTTAGCGGCGCACTGGCGTATTTAGTCGTGGGGCTGCGTTACAGGTCTCTCGGATTACCGGCTACGATGTGCCCCTCGCTCGGCGGCGGCCGCCGACGTCCACGACGGGAACGGTGTCGCCGTCGCCCGGTGTCGTGTTGCTGTAACGAGTCATATCGCTTTCCATCACACGTCAGTGCTTACACGGGATGCTTGGGATGAGAAAAGTGGAGATTTTTAGTATTCATAAAAATATATGTTACGATATGTGATTGGTTTGAATTAAGACCAATAACATATCGTAAAGTGCGCTCCATAATGATGATGATGATAACGATGAAAAGTGTAAAAGCAGCTGTCGCGCATATTATTCATCAACATCGAGAAATGAATTTTAACGCCATCTATATTTAATTTTAGAACGTGGAAGCATGTCAAATATAAAGAAACGTGATAAACGTGATCGCAGCCCGTCCGTGTATAAACGTAGACGACGTCGTCTGTCTACTTAAGTGTGCCTGTTTAACTGCCCGCGACGGCCTTCCGATATGGTCTCATTCGACCTTAGCGACGGGTAACAAGAACGGACAATTTACCTTTTGTTATTCTTCCACGGTTTTCTTAATAATAATCATGTGCAATCCTTCTAACTGGTCAGTATAGCCCTTTAGTGTAGTCACAACTTTAACAGGTGTGAAATAGGTCAAAATGTATTCGAGGTTTAAGGCGAAGCTTAGAGGACGAAATATTTCGTCGACTTTTTCTTTCGATTGTCCATTCGAGTGGACTTAACAATGTATTTTTTCTGTACATTGTAGATCTCATTAGGTGGCTAAATAATTATATACGGAACCTTTCACTATGTTTGGCAAGACACGCACTTAGCGCTTTTTATTGAGGAAATTACTTCACTAGTAATTGTTTGTTAATTCAAGTTTCAAGTCAGGTCTGAGATGCAACGTCGTTAAAAGCCTTAAAGTATCTCTTTTTTATCTGCAGCCTTTTATATCCCGAAAGGGTAGGCAGATAAGTGCAGTACAAACGCACAAGTCGTATGTTAAATTCTATGTCCCATGATAGAATAGGGGGTGATCCTATTGGCGTATACCGGGCACTAACGCTGCCTCTGTTCTGCTACTAGAAATTCTTAAATAAACCCAAGAGTAGCCCACTAACGACCTACTAACGAGACAGAATTATTGTTAACGTAATATTATGTATGCGTGTTTTCCTCACAAGGATACTAGTGTTAAATGTTACTATAGGTATCAGATGAATATTAAATAAAATGTTACTACAATATGTCACTGTCACCTGATCTGTCAATTTATTCAAAATGGTACTCGCGCGAATACAATGCGCTGGCACCGTATTTAGCCATGTTGCTTGAGAATATTACCTACTTATAAGTCACAAATTACTGTCGACCATTGTTATGAGTGTTGTAATCACGGTAGTGCGCTTGTCCCATAGACAACATAGACGACCATTGTCTCCGGTTTCGTAATGCAACCGCGTAATTAGCCGCCATTTTTAAAAAGTAAAACCATTTTGGCACGTCGAGTTTTCTTTTCAACGTTCGAAAATCGAAAGCTGACAAGGTCGTCGATGAATTGATGGATTTCCGAACGGTTTGTTCCGTTTTATTTGTAATGCGCATTCTTAGCTTTGTTGGACTATTTTTAAACATGGTAAAGAAATAGGTAAAAAAAACAAATTAGATGCGCATTTTAAATACCTAAATGTAACTATTAACTAGTACTATTACTATTATTATATATTAAAATGCTTAAAACAGATGTTTAAACGTAATTTAGTCCCATATATTATATATCTTGCTGAATAATGTGAGTCATTTACTAATTTCTAAATCTCTAGTAAAACGACAGAAAACTTTAGGTGGTTTATCATAAAAGAAGAGTACCTACTCGTATGTGAACATTTCGTCAAAAGAATACATTTAAAATATTATATCATTTTAAAGGGAACACAATGATTTATTTTTCTAATAAAGAAAAGTAATGTTATTCAATATTTAGAAGAGTATTACTGAGATTGTGTCGTTGAGAGTGAGCTTCCACGCGCACGATCTCGCGAGTGACCCAGAGACACGCAACACTTAGTCACTCACTCCAGATAATCTCTTTACAATTATCAACACTTTCCTTTTTGTCCGATGCGCGTGCGCAACTCCAAGTGTGTTCAATTTATCATTGTGTTTTTTTTTGCTTATTACAGATTTTGTACCGATAAGAAATAGTTCAGTGTCATATTTGCTTTGTTTTTATGTTTATAATAATTCGTAGTAGCGATTGTGGCGCCAACGGAAGCTTGTGTAAACTGTCTTTATTTGGAATATCGTAAAAAAAAGGGTAGGGTAAATATGTCGATTTAGAGTTGAGTCAGTGATAGAGCGGTGATAGCGTCCTTAGGCAGCATATTTTTATGAGGACATTCATTACTTGGTAAATTTCAAGTACAAACTTCAAGCAGTGACTAGGATAGGATCCTGGGTTTGTCCCATAGTGGAACGTAAACGTAACTGGCGCAACGTGGGAGTATCCTACTTCTCATCTGCGTATCTCTTTAGGCATTAAAGGTGTGATGTTACACGTGACGTTTGGAATACTTTAATTTTGGGTTATTTTAGAAGTGTTTGATTTGTACTATACGACAATAATTCTATCTGAACCTGTGACATAAGGGCGCCTGATTTCTAACAAGCAAAACCTATGGTTACTAGACAACACATAAATAACTTTTATTTGAAATATATATTTACATAGATAATTTTATACTCAAGCTCGGAAGTACTGTTCATATTTATTGCACCAATATTGGATAAGCATCGAACCCACATTTGGCTTTGCATTCACAGCCGTTATCAACTAAACCAACAGATCACTTAATGTAAAGTTTGTTTAATGAAAAGGGTTTGACTTCAGAATGCACGAATGCTGTACC
>DWEI01006034.1:0-10379 GCA_018245875.1 Mysoria ambigua | reverse complement strand
GACGGTTGGTTTAAATAAATTTAAATATAAATGTTTCCGAATATTATCACAAGTATCCGATTATCAATAAAATAGCACTAAAATAGCACCGACTACTCAATATGGAAACTCTCTCTGGTCCACATATTAGTGTTACACGTTGCTGTGTATCAATAAATATTGTTGCATATATTAATATAATATTATATATGTATTACTTATTAATATATTCATTTGATAGGCAATACGAAGAGCAATCGTACTGGGTGTTATTGTGGTGGGTGGTATTGTCTTCGGCAACGAGGGCCTTGGGTTAAAATACGTGGTGAGCCTGTTGCCATACACCAGAGATATTTCCAGACTCCGAGCGACTATTGTAAAATCTAAATGAGAAAAATCCGACAGCGCCTTGCCCGGGTTTGAACCAAGACCCTCCTGATCGGCAGTCGCGCTTGCAACCAGTACGACCACCGAGGCAGAACAGTGAAGCAGGAAATCGTTTACTAATGAATAAAGAAACAAAATCGTGCGAATGTAGTGAAATAACATAGGCTTGGATCAGTCGCGTGGGAGACAGCTGATGCTTTAACATGTCGCGTGTACAGCGGAGCAATTTGAGTGTTACGCTTGTTATTCTCACAAACAGTTTTACAATGGCTCTTATACTAAAACATGGCAGATTATTTTAAAATAATATTGATATACTAAATATAGTTATATATAAATATGTATACGTAACTGGTGAGACGTAGACTCCCCTGCCTATCTCTTTGGGGATAATAGATGTGATATTTCATATATATTTAACTTAAGATTAAGTTTATAGGTATATATTTAAGAAGTTTATAGGTGAGAGCATTTTAAAAAGCGTTTTATAGAAATTATAGATAGTTTGTTTTGTTATTTTCTAAGTATTTAGCATTAATAGTTCATTTATTTAATAAAACACATGTTTTGGGTAGTCTGGATTTAGACAGCTGTTTGTGGATCTTCCGAAAATATTATTATTGTATATTCGAAAACGTATTTCTAACTATACTTACGACTTTAATGAGTCTCAATTGGTTATACGAACACCACGCCTGTAATCAGCAAAGAGGTAGGCAGAGGAGTGTTGTAAACTTCCACGTTACAACGGTTACGTTTATCTCATATACCGGATACAAATGCAGATCCCGAGACTCTAATAAGATTTATATAATAATGTAATTACGTCAAAATTTATTTTTCGCCTTGAGTTGACCCTATATAGCTAACACTATATAACAAACGCGGTATCCGTCCCGCTCGCAAACCGCCCGCACTCGCACCACACCCCAAACTATTTGCATATTCACTTTCCACCTTGTTTATAGACAGCCGATTACCTTTACAAGATTGACTGTCGGTCTTAAGTCCTCTGCTTTACAACCGTGTTATATTCATATGAAATATTTATTTATTGGTGTTATTTTTATAGAATATTCTACAAGCAATGGACCACCATGAACGTGGCGAGTGTACCCTAGTAATATAACATGGAGCTTTAATGTTCGATCTTGTCTTTACGGGTCTCGCTTTGGCCGGCAACAGTCCGACGATACCTCAGCGGTTAGTTACTGACCACTGAGCCAAAAGCTCAGCAACACGCGCTAGTACTCGTATACTTTGAACATGTCGCCCTGAGCACGAACCGAACCGACAACCGCTCAGCAGTCAGCCAGTAACTACTAAACTCAAAAGCCAGTTGTACCGACGTCCCATGGTCGATTACTTCATAAGCCGTCCCACTAAACAAAAGCCATACTCAGCCGACATATCGCAAGCTCAAGGGAACCATCGGGTTAACTGTATTATAGAGTCATTAGCCAAGAGCCAAAGCACACAGGCGCGGGCCGGCTGCCGCTCGCTGCGTTCCCGTTACGTTAATGCATGTGAAATATTTTCGCGAACAATGTGTTAAGTGCGATGGCCATCAGCTTCGGTTGTTTTGTGTTCGCTCGCGATTTATGTACGTGTCGTCTTTAGTAGCTTTTTAATACGGAATGGTATAAGTACCATTGTAGCTGTCATAGTGTTGGTTTAAACGGTCTCCCGTCCGCATGTGCCGCGTGGGGGTTGACGCTTAAAATCCATCAGAGGAGGGTTAAAACCCATTTTAAGTAGACGCTGTAACGATATTTATGTATTTATTTTGTAAATACAAATAATAATATGACTGTGATAACACTATAATTAGTTCATGGTATCATATACTTACATATAAAAGAGTTCTCCATTCACTGTTTTTGTTTTCATTTTTCGTAATAAACTTGTAAATGTTACCTAAATTTTATTTAATGTAGTTATATAATTTTAATAAAAATAATCTTTCTCTCTCTCTCTTTTACCCTTTACTCTTTTAACTCTTTTACCCTTTAATCATTCCTCTGTTGAATTTGGGTCGCTTTTCAATTTCAAATTTCAAATGATATTTATTGCCTTTAATTAATTCATATTAAGTACCTACAATTCAAGCTTCAATCAGCGCCTAATGTCATCTTAACATTGCTAAGCGTGCGAACTCGGGTGCGATCATCGTTGTTATGAAATGGGCTTTACATAATGTTACTCAGTTTATTTCTTATATACTTACAGTTTACTAGTTACAGCCCGTGGTTGTGATCGAACTATAACAATCGAAACGGTATTCAATTACTTATATTTATAATTAAAAGACTGGCTCAAACACTCTACTAAGTCAAGTTCTACGGTAAAAAAATCGCGAAAGAATTTTAACCAAAAACATCTGACCAAAACGCAGTCCGACTAAGAGTCCAAACTAACCTAACATCAACTTAACGTGTGCTTTGTTATAATAAAAGTCCACGCGAACACCATTTTGGAAGAAATATTCTTTTATAATTACGTACAGATTATACGAACGCCCCAACCAGCACATTATAATACATTAGTCGCTCTGAGAATTTCTCTGCGAAACGGCATAATAACTATAAATGTCGCCGTGTTTACTCAAATGTCCGCACACAAAGGGGGCCAGAGCGCCCACGTAACAGTAACAGCACTTTGTTTCGTGTGAACATTCGCGACACAAAACAATTAAGCGTAATTTGCCCGCGAATTAAGCATCCGATACACGAATGGTGGCTACGGTTCTCTCACGTCCGTCGTCTCTGGCGCGGACGCGAAGCGCAATGGCGATTGTAAAGTGGTCTGTAGTTAGCGTTGAGTTTGTGTGTTGTCGTTTTAATAACGCGAAGAGAGTGGCGACTGTGCGGCGGCAGTCACAGGGTGCTGCTAATCCTTGGCGGTCCAGTAATAAGATTGCCGGTACCGAGGTTTTTTTTTCGTTGTTTCTGACCAGGGTTAGACCGGCGGGTTCCGGCGGGAAAACGAATGAATTTTAGACTTGGTGTAAACCAGCGTAAGTCAATAATTCGCTCACCAACGGATATGTTTGCAACAGATGCGCGTGAAGTTGTATACAGGTATATTTATATATGTTTCGGTTTTTACAATGTCATAATATGATCAGAATTTACTCCATCACAATCGCCCGGTACGCCACCGCGGAATTGACCATCGACTAAGATTTCTATTGTATTGTGTATTCTATTCCATATTCCCATGTCATGCGCCTGCATTAATTAAAATGCATCTCCTCCTGACACTTTTGACATAAAAGTTGGTATAAAGTCAACTCATGGGCATCAATGTTCATAGGGAAGTGGCTTTTCGAAGTGGAATTTGCTGTGATTTAGAGGAATTTACGATTTATTACGCTCAAAATAAAAGTAAGGTTGCTGTGATAATTGACTCCATGAGATTGTATTTATTTTTGTACAAAGCCTTGTCATACAATAAACTTGGGCTAATTAAAGAATATCAAATATTATTCACATTATTATTTTTACATATTCGTATTATTCGAGATCAAATTAATTTGCTTAATTAAGAGAAAAAAAATCAAAGAAAACATTTTTTTTTCTGTAACTACACTTACAATAAAATACGATTTATTCTGAAAAAAATGTGTACACAACCTTCATCAGCTCAGCGGTCAGATTCATACACTAACAGGCTTGAATAGAATTTTGTTTGTATGTTTAAAACAAAGCCCATCCGAGCCTATTGGTAATTTCAACTACAAATTCTAAGCTAGTAAAATCCAATAGTACGCGACCCGGGAATGAATCCAGGACCTCTCGTACAACACTGGCGCTGTGTCAAATCTACCAACTAGGCAGAATAATGTTCAGATCTACGTACCTTCACGCCTGTAATCCCCGAAGGGGTAGGCAGAAGAATGCAGATCTACTAGATCTACTAGATCTAATGTTCAGATCTACAGATAAAAAAAAATATTTTCGAGCTGTCAAAAATTAGCTGTCAAATGTGTTATGGTGGACAGTATATACTAGAGATGATTCAATATACCGACGAACAACGAAACATTAAATTTCCAGCTCACGAGTCTCGAGGGTCTCGCAAAACTCACGAGTCTCTCGTTTGGCGAGTCGTTGTACATATTACAAGGTGCGCAGATATGATCGAAAAATTCTCGAAGCTATTCTCTCTAGTTCAAATCAAATACATAATAGTTGCATAAGCGAGCTCGGATTTGAATGCGCTATTAGTGTTAGTGGCGAAGTGGCAACAAGCACAATGGCGACGGCGAACAATGCGCGAGGAACGCCGCGGGCGCAGGATGTATTACAAAGGTGCCACGGATTCGCTACAGTGCATTTCGGATGCGGCAAATTAAATGTAAATTAGTAAATCTCAGTGACATAAAAGTACTTGTATCTGTACACTATTTTGGTTGAGATGTTTATAAAATCACGCCCTTACTCCTCGAAGAGATAGGCAGAGGAATGTAGTACAATCCCACATTTCACCAATTACGTTTACATCCTACTGTGGAATAGAAGTTGAGTCTATTGCTGTACACCAGGCACATATCCAGGCTCCGAGCTACTACTAGGTAATCAAAATATAATTCTGCAGTGGTCGAAGTTTGACTGTCAATTATTATTAAGTTTTAATTTTGAATTAAATGTATTTTGGTTCTTATATTTCTAAAATTAGTATATTGTTTACAAATTATCGCCGTCATCTGACTGGGCTTAGTTTCACGCTTTAGTTCCTTACAGGTTCTCTCAATCGGCTGCCAGCATTCGTGCATACAATAGCTATAATAATAATTATTATTTATGCACATGATAAAAGATGAATATTTATGGATACTCGTATATTCTATAAACAAGAAAGGAATTTTTAATGCTATTAAATAAGTAAACTAATATCCCGGTGCGAGGTTTTTGTTACAATAGTTATTTATTTCCAATATTAATTGTTGAACCGAGGGTTGCTGGCTCCTTTCTGAATCGAGGGCAATATTCGAATATAATAAGATAAAAATAAGTAGGTTCTTATTTTTCATTGGATGTAAAATTATTGTGTACTTATTCGGAGATATACTCGTACTTTATCAGTCTGTCTGGTTGTCACCACACAGGCGTTATATACTCGTAAATTGTTATTAACGAGCTGTACGCAAATTTTCCCAAATTCATATCTATAAACTACCTGTGCCGGCGACTTGACATGCACAGAAAGTCGTGGATGGTTTATATACAGTACTTAAACATGGAGAAAACTTTGATATGTTTTAGTTTAGTATAAGCACGAGTCGGGCATCACAGATTAGTTAGGACCATAAGTAATTTCATTATTAAATAATATAAATAATTCCTCAGCTCTATTGCATTAATACAGGTTCATTTAGATTATTGAACCTGTCCCTTATTACGATATTCCGCGCACAACGGATATTTGACATAGATACTATTTATTCAGAGAAACTTGGATAACTTAACAGAGAAACATGGATAACATGGATAACTCATGGATAACTCTTAACAATTGTGAAGTTATTCGCGAGCGAGGTGTTCGCGCATCCGACGCGGCGCACCGGAGCACATCCCGGGCGGCTATTAGAGCGGCCGGTAGACAATATGCGCGATGCCAGATCGCGGCCATTGTTTCCGACAGCGGCTGCCGACGGCAGGCGACCACACCGCACCACGCCGCACCACGCCGCGCCGCGCGGCGCCACGCCGCGCCGCTGCTCTAATCTATTATGTTACAACATTATAAGCTTTGCCTACACGCGAAATAAATTGATTAATGTAAAAAATGTAACATCACGTCTGTAATCCCCGAAGAGATAGGCAGAGGAGTGTAGTACTCTACCACATTTTGACACTTATGTTTACGTCCCACTATGGAATAGATGGTGAGCTCATTGCCATACACCGGGCACATATTTATACTCCGATCCACCACTAGAAAATCAAAATAAGAAATCATTTTTTGTGCCCGACCCGGTATTTGAACCCAGGACCTCCCGATCGACAGTCGTGCTTGCAATTAACATAACTAACGAGGCAAAACTAACTTGATCAACATGAAACCCTCAATTCGGACGCCCAGCGTGGGCATTGTGGACAAAAAGTCCCCAATGAAGGGCGTGAGAGCAAAAAAAAATTAAACGTAAATCGCCTTGTTGTCCCTTCTAGCGTACATTATTAATTGTTTATCAAATCCTTACCCAGTCTGGTTTTAAAATACAAAGCCGAATATTAACTAATGCTGAATATACAAGATAAATGCTCCAAATTCAAAATTAAATTGTAAATATTTTGGAATAATCCTACGCACGGCCAACTGATACTAAACTATGCAGTCTGTGCTAAATATACGTACAAATACATCCATACTTTTACTGTTAGTTTTTTACGATACTAAAATATATTATAGCTACCGTTTCTTTATCAATTTATACTAAGTTAATAACTAATACAAGTAATTCTAACAGATCTGAAAATTCCAAACAGTGTAGCAGCAAAAACGTCCAGTTACCAGGTCATCCGATACTCTTTATATAAGAAAAGGAATCTCCACATGAGTGGTGTTTTTATAAAATCACTCCAGCAAAGTGATGTATCTTTTACTAGTGCAAAAAGTGAAATGTGGTGTTCCACTTGCGGCCAGTCGTAGATACCCGCGTCGACTGGTATCGACCGGCGGCCGTTACAACATAGTCGCTCCCAATAGCCATATGTGGACTAATCGGCGCAATTATCGCGGGAATGGCGGCCCAGAATTAGGCTCAAAGTTTTTAGATTTGCGCCAACCGCATACTTTGTTGTAATTTAACTGAAACCGATTCCAATATTTCAGATGTTTTGTGATTCTGATTCGTTATATTGTATTATTGTTTGTTTCAATTCAAACATAGTAATGATTTGATTGGGTGTGCTTTGAAAATAAATCATCAATTAATTAGAAAATAAATAATGAGTTAATAAGCATATCTATTAAGTTTTGCATAATTATATATTTTTTCTTTTTATGTAATCATTTGTACTTAATATAGTTTTATTCGCTAAAAAATTTTGTAGTCCATAACTGTTTAACTCTATAAAACATAAATATTAAATGTAAAAAAAAAGTTTCCCATATAAAATTGTGAATGGATATCTAGTTAAACATCCATCCGATTACCTTAACACAAGCTTTTTTGACGCCTACTGTAGCACCAGACTGTGTGTGTGATGTCGCGACACGCTGCGTACGTGATCAACGCGCGTTTCGCGTGCGACGCGATCGTTCGCGCACGAGACGACAAAGCGGCACCGGCCGCGGCGAGCGGGCGCGCCGCGCGGCCAGGTGTCCGCGCGCAGGTGGCGCGATCGATTAGCGGACGGTGGGGGACGGGCCGCGCGTGCCGGCCGGGCGCAAGCGTCGAGTCGCGGGACACGACTGGCAATACACTCGAACAGCGAGTGCTTCTTGCGGTTAAAAAGTATCACATTGTCAGAATGCGATTATTTTTCTCTGTAATTGAAAATTATCTACTATGAAAATGATGTTTTGATAGTTGATTAGCGATTATTTTTCTCTGTAATTGAAAATTATCTACTATGAAAATGATGTTTTGATAGTTGAAGCTTCAAGATAGTTTCAGCTTTTCTAATACAAAAGCGATAGGATTGACGCATGCAAATAGAATAATAAATGAAATGCGATTTTAATTTCTCTACATAATAAACCAATTTTGCGTTCGAAATTTGAATGATTATAATGAGTTTCTGCTGGTTCAACACTTTTGACATTACACTGTGAGACACGAGTCAAAATAAGAAGAGTAAGGCTAGCATTGCACCACATGTTCCCTGTATTCCAATATGAAAAACAATTATAATAAAAAGCTTATGAATTGTACCAAACACGCAAAACATTTACGGGCGCACATCGCCGGACGCTTGACTGGCAGATCGCTATATGGATAAGTCGCTAGATGTGAGTTCAGTACAAATAATAATGAACGCATGTGTTCGGTGTCTGAGCGTTTGAGATATATCTCAATACAGACCGATGTCTCAATAGATATTATACGTATTATATTGATGTGTAACCGGTTATTTTATACATGCGTTTGTAAATGCGAATAACTTGAGTGGCAGAACGTCTTTTGATGCGAATACTTTGCACTTGTAATTTTAATAATAATATGTTGTGAATGTTAAAGACTTACAGCCACCTAATTTAAAGGGAGAAACTTAATCGTAATAAATTAATTTTTTTTAGTTTTGCACATCATATAGTTTTGATATCCAAGGCTTTTCGGAACAGTTAACATTGATACTGAAGCAGCCAGACGGAGAACGGCCAAGACAGATTGTTCCATTGTTAATATGTAGGTATCACCTCAAGCGAAACTTAATTTAAATAAATCGCATAAAACGGTAAAAACCGTTTTGGCTCTAAGACACATGTGATTTTTAGTATTTTTCGCCTAATATGTATTAAGAGTGGATTTTATTATTTTTCATAAATAAATGCCTATAAGCCAAAATTTTGAAATACATTATCGGACAATAGAACAAAGCAAACACAGATTTCAATTATACATGAAATAAAACTAACATACAAACTTGTGTTTCAACAATTGGAACCCTAGCCAATCATTGAGGTCATTTTGTAAAAAATATTTGAGTTTATAAAGCCGAGTTCACATAACGAGCTATTTGTTCCTCTTTAATAAAAATAAGGCTAATAAGCCAAATACCGTAATTCAATTGGCGTGATAGCGCAATAAAATTAAATAAGAGAAACGATTATGCTACCTGTTACATCCATACCTGTTCAACATTCAAATTCAAATGCCATTTGTATCAAAATTGATTCCTTGGAACACTTTTCGTACATCAAAACAAAACCACCACCGAATGAAAATCCATAGGAGACATCAATATGTCCGTACGCAAGACATCTCCCACGTCTGTCGCGTACCGCGTATCAGTGCGATTAACAAGAAGCCAATCACGGATGCGTTACGCAACGCGTAGCGCGCGGCCGCCCAGGGCAAGCTTGTTGCCCGTTTGAGCGACGACATCACCAGTGTACAGTGGCCACGATTCTACGTATTATCTACATAAGGAGACTAATATTGGACACATTAGACGATTAGTCAGCGCGTGCCGCTAATACGTTTAATGTAGGCCGTTCGAACGGCACTAAATAAGTCGATACTGATGACTGCGTAAGTCTAATATATCTTTTAATGTTAATTGCATGTTAAAATCCGGGCGATTTGTCAAGTGTGTGTTGTAATTATATCTCGAACGCATTCGAACTGCTAGCGTGTAGTCGCGCGTATGCTTGTTAACGTTATGCACATGACTGTATTATAGTCATTGAAGGCGAATTCCAGTGTTTTATAGACAAGTCAATAGCTTTAAAATTATATATAAGATTCCTTTTTATAATATTAACAAACATTTAACATGCTCTAGAACTGATCTGAATTGAATGGTACTTTTAACGTTTTTCAGTTACAAGTTTCAAGGTTTTTTATGGCGATAAATATAAAGATTTCTCTGCATCTATTAATATGTAAACATACTTCGCTATGGCATGTGCGAGAACCAATCACGGCTCAAAATCCCCATTAGCCGACTCTCATTAGATTACAATAAGGTAACTACGACTAACTCAACAAAAGACACTTTTGGGGACACTTCGATGTAATTTAAAAGATTTTTTTTCAATAAACGTAACAATTTTAAAATCTGTATTATAGTTAATATTAAAAAGTACTGCCTCGTTGGTCGTGTTGGTTGCAAGTGCGACTACCGATCGGGAGATCGTGGGTTCGATTCCCGGGTCGAACGCTAGAAAATTTTCTAATTAGAAATTTTTCTACTACAAAATCTTATTTGAATTCTGGTAGTGGTTTGGAGTCTGGATATGTGCCCGATGCATGGCAATAGCCTCCACCACCTATTACATAGTGGGACGTAAACGTAACCGGTGAATCGTGGGAATGTCCTGCATTCCTCTGCCTACCTCTT